>PVJA010038528.1:0-19691 GCA_004027025.1 Myocastor coypus
CTATTTACATGTGGCTATATTTTTCAAGTACATTCACTATTTTAGGTAGCATATTTCATTTTATTTAGACATAATTGTGGTGTAAGCCACAAAGTTTGGATATAAATGTATTTTTTCGCTTGACCTCATGAGCTCATTTCTTTAATAACATATTCTAAGGCATGCTTTACTTAATTATTCTTATCAGATATTAAATACTAGTAGATCAGGCAGAGTTTTACATATTGTACTGGAGAAAGGAGTAAATAAAAGAATGGGCAGTGAGGACTCACTCTGTGAAGGAATTCCTTCAGGGGAATTCCTGCTATAGCCTTAGCTGTCTTAAGAAATATATAGGGATTAAGAAGTCCATTTGACATAACTTTTTTAAATTAAAGATTTAAATAAAGATATAACTATTGAATTATATGTAAATGAATATGTAAACATTCCTTTACTACAGACGCTATCTCACACATTACACAACAAAAGGTGAATGAATTTGAGAAATATTACCTTGATTAAAAGGTTGACACGAGTAGTGTTCAAAGGTTTTTGCCATTTTGATGGACCACTTTAAAAGTGCTCCAGTTATGCATCCCTCCCCTGATCACTAAAACCACAGTTACTGGAGAGGTGCCACAGATGTCCACTTTTTTGAGGCACTCCACGGCGTACCAATGTGCAGCCACATTTGGACAGCCACGGTGCTCACTCTTTAAACTGTGGTCCTCTTTTGACCATCTCATGTGATTGCTGTCACTTTCCTCCTCCAAAATGATCAGCATGAAAAGAAACTTGGACAGTGCTGAGAATTCAATACTGTCTTGCTTCACAATTCTAAATGAATTTCTCTGATACTCACTTTATGTTTTAAAGAAAACAATGTGCTTTTGCTTCTGCAGCACGTCTTAAAGCCACTGTGAGAACTGCCAGCTGTGACTCCCCTGCAGATGTATAACATGTACAATGCTCACTGATTCTACCTCTTCTCATCCAGTGGCGCAGTCTCTGGGAGGATCTCGGTCTCAAAGATTGTTTTGCAGAGTGATTTGAGTGTGGAGTCCTAACAACTGGTATATGAAGTATATGAAATCACACACAAACTACAACATGATCTGCTAAAATAGGCTTTGAAGATGTTTCCAGGAGGGATAGAATCTGAATAGGCCTGAAAAATGAACCGGATTTTGAAAAACACCATTCACTCAAAGTAGCCCCATCAGACCCTCAAGGACAGAAGGCAGAGAAGTCCAAGAATAGGTCGGTTGGGCCAAACAAAACTGTTTGTTGGAGGTGGAGGTACATTTAGAAAACCATGAGACTTCTGGGAAATAGTAGAACACGACAAAGCAGTGAATCAGTGAATCAAAGCAGTGGAATCCACACTGGAAAGAAATAATTTCAGGAAAAATCGGAGAGGTGGATCCCTAAGATTCAGTGGGGATGTGTAGGAAACTTGGAGCCCACAGAGAATGTGAAGAGACAGACAGCAATGAAGAGAAAGGAGCAATCTACACTTACTTCCCAGTTCCTGGGTAGTACTGCATATTCATTGCCCAGTTCCAGGTTGTTCACAGTCAAAAGTGTTTATGGACTATCAACGTACCACTCATATATACCATACATTTTTCTCTATAGGAGAAGCTCCCCACCTTTGAGCTGCTACTAAAGCTTCTCTCTCCCATCATAGAGGC
This sequence comes from Myocastor coypus, assembly GCA_004027025.1. Lineage (NCBI taxonomy): Eukaryota > Metazoa > Chordata > Mammalia > Rodentia > Myocastoridae > Myocastor > Myocastor coypus. The sequence goes on from PVJA010038528.1 coordinate 1,677, forward strand.
ATGCCTATCCTCACATTTTCCTCAGGATTTTCTTTCTTCAACCCCACCAGCAAGGCACAGTATCTGAAGGTAGCTGGAGAGCAAATAATCCCTGCTAGATAGGCTTTGCAGCCCCTTCCAGCTTGAAGAAGCTATAGACGATAGAGACTTCCACCCCTCGCCACCCGATAAATAACTGTGAGATTTATGTTTCTCAGAGGAAGAGGTGATAGGAGATAGGGCATGGCTTAAGCTGGCTAGGAAGAGGGGCAAAGTTGGATCCCAGGAGTCACACAGCTCCACCTCGTACCACTCCATCTGTACCACTTCTTCCAGGCTCCCATTAGATGTGGATGATATAGGATGCCCTGAGGAGCCTGCTCTCATGCCTCTTCTACGGCAGTTATGCTGTGCCTTCTAGACTCAGAGTGTACTTCTAGTTTTGCTTTTTCTGGTCTGTTCACTCCAAGTTCACTTCCAGACAGTTCCTCTCTCACCTCCACTTTCAAATAATCTTTTGGCACAATTTTTGGCTCCTCTCATTCAATTCTTTGTTCAAGGTATGAAAGACCTGGGATACATTTAATTGAGCCATTTCTAAAAGAAGCTACCCTGCCTAAGACCAGACTCATTGCTAAATTCTATAAGAACCTTAAGGAAAATCTAATGCCACTACTTCTCAAACTCTTTTACAAAATTAGAAGGGAAGCAATACTTCCAGTCACCTCTGGAAGCAAGTATTATCCTGATACCAAGACAAGAGAAAGACCCAGCTTATAGAGAGGATTATAGGCCAACATTTTTAAAGATCACAGATGCAAAAAATTTCTCAATAGCATACTGGAAAACAGAATACAGCAAATCATCAAGAAGGTTATACACAATGAACAAGTAGCACTTACCCTAAAAATGTAGGGATGGTTCAACATACTGAAATCAGTGAATTTAATACACTATGTTAGTAGAATCGAGGACAAAAAACGTGATCATCTCATAGAGGCAAGATAATCAAACAAAACCATCATTTTCCAATGTCTAACATCCATTAATGCTCAAACCCTTGAAGCAAAGTAAAACGGAAAGATTTTATCTCGGTTTAGTAAAAGGCATCTATGCAAACCAATAGCTGACATCACATTAATGGTTAAGATTGGAAAGCTTTCACTTTAAAACCAGGAACAACATGAGGATGCTCACTAAGACCACTTCTGTTCAATTTTCTTCTGGAAACACTAGCCAGAGGAATTAGACAAGAAACAAATAAAAGTAATACAGACAGAAAATGAAGAATTACAACTAATATTATTTGTTGATGGCAAGAAACTCTACGTAGAAGACCCCAAAAACCCCCCAAAATGATTTCTAGATTTAATAACCAAATTCAGTAGTGAAGCAGAACACAAAATCAATGCCCAAAATTGATCTCATCTCTTACAGAAACAACAAACGCATGGAAAATTAAGCAACGACTCTCACTACAGCATCAAGAAAAATGAAGTACTTAGTAATACATCTAAGAAGGAAATCGGGAAACCTTTACCTTGAAACCTACAGTGCTCCGAAAAACTATTTTGCAGAAGTACTCTGAAAAAGGAGATCAAAGAGGATATCAGAAAGTGGAAAGACATCTTCTCTTCTTGGCTAGGCAGGCATAGTAAAATATAGTGGCCAATACAATGAAAATGGCCATGCCTCTGAAATTGTTGTGTAGATTTAACGCACTCTCAATGAGAATATCAATAACATACTGCCCAAAACTGTAGACAACAATGTTAAAATCCATTTGGAACCAGAATAGACCTAGAATAGCAAAGGAATTCTAGGAAGCTGCTCACTTGAAGTCATACTAGAAAACTAATATGATAAAAACTGGATTGTGCTGGTAAAGTTAAATATGCAAAGATGCAAGGCTCAATAGAATAGAAAAGAAGATGCAGAAACAACTTTAAGCACACCCAGCTACCTTATCTTTGACAAATGGACCAAACACCTTCACTGGAAGAAGGATAGAAAAACCTGCTTGCCATTTGCTAAAAATTAAAGCTAGATCCATAGCTCTCATGATACTTAGAAATAAAATGGAAATGGATCAAATATGTAAATATGAAGCTAGAAACATTTTACCTGGTGGAAGGTAGACTAGGGAAGGCTTTCTAAGTGTAAGTGAAGGCAAAAACTATGAACACAACACAAATTGCATAGGAAATGCTACAATCAACAACTGGGATCATATCACTCTCTCTCTCTCTCTCTCTCTCTCTCTCTCTCTCTCTCTCTCTCTCTCTCTTTTACATCATGAAAGAAACTACCAAAATAATGAAGAGACCACCCACAGCTACTCCTCATGCAACCTTCTCCATGGTGGGTGGCAATGTAAACCAGTGCTGATACCAGTGTGGAAAGTCCTAATGAGACTGAAACTAGAGATTTTATTTGGCTTAACTTGCTCTTCTAGATATCTTACCAAAAAATTGAAAGCATGGTACCACAGTCTCAAATGCATGTCCATGTTTTATCAGAACAATTTATTAATAGCTAAGTCTTGGTAACAGTCTCATTAAAAATGACTGGGTAAAGTACGTGTGATATCTGTACACAATGGATAACTTATCTGGCATAGAGAAAGATAAACTTGAGTCATATTTACTTAAATGGATGCATCTCAAGACCACAATGTTGAGTAAAATAAATCGCACAACCAGGTTTAAATATCTCATTGCTTCTTTCAGGTGAGAAACTTGAGGGGTAAATAAGGAGCCAAATGTAGGACAGGCATGGGGAAGTTCCAAGGGGCAGGGGACCAACGTAGTGGAAAGGGTAGAGAATGAAAGGGAAAGGATTTGAAAGAAAGAAGGGAAAAATGGAAACGAAACATTTGTAAATGGGAAGAAGAAAGGCTGAAGGGGGGGAAGGAGAACAGAGCAAACAAGAATGGAGACATCACCTGCAGGTACAAATTTTCTGTGATAAAAGTTGTCATGTATAGCAAACATGTACTAAAACATAAACTAAAAAATAGACTAAAAGAAGAATACCTCCAATACAATGGGACAATTCTTTAAACTCCTTCTTAATCATCCATTTTTCATGACTTTTCTGAGACTCTGTTTTGTTTTGAAACCCACAGTGGCTTCCTTGATGAAAAATACAAAACAAAGAAACAAAGGGCTCTGGGGAGCATTGCTTATCTTGCTTATCTTCTGGTTGGCCACATGTGTGCTCCCTTAGAGCTAGGAGCAAATGAACTGCATGACAAAGTCACTTTACAAATGGGTCCTTGTCACTAAAACCTTCTTTTGCAAGTCAAGAGAAATTTGATTTATCATAAAGATGGTGATATCATCTCAAAGAAGCTTCTGGAAATCTAGCTTAGAGGTCTGTCCATCCTGCAAGGGGACCGCAACTTAAACGAGAGGTCCATGCTTGATTCCAGGGAATGAAGCGCAGATGTAAAAAGATTCGTTTTTTTTTTTTTTTTTTTTTTTTTTTTTTTTTTTCTTTCTATGCCTTATTAATCATTTTGTCACTTATGAAACCATAGCAGCGATTAATCACTCACATAATCTACAACAGTGCTTCTGTGGGGCTCCTAGTCCTAGTATAAATTATCATGTCAAGGATTAATCCATTTTATTTGCCTTAATCCTCTGTGTCCATTCTCTCTCTCTATCCCCCAACTGCACCCTGTTTACTCAGCTTTTGTGCAGAAGGGGTTTCAATTGTCTACTTGACAACTAGCATCTAAATGATTAATAATAGTGAAGGTAACTTGACCAAGGGTTCCACAAACCATGAATAAAAACACTGGGCCCAAGGTCAGCACAGGTTACATTTATGCTTCATCCTCAGGAGGAAAGCGAAGAGTCGGGGTAGAGGGCGAGGGAGAAAAGCAGTTTCTCCAGGCATTAATTCCTTGTCCCTGAGGATAATCCCAGTACAGCTTGTCTGGCCATTTCCCCCCAAGCAGACTTCTTCTGTTATTAGACTTGCTGTGTAGGTCACCCAGCCTGGTGGAACAGCCCACTTCAGCAATTTCCAATCACAGTTAAATGCTGATGCCTCCAGGGCTTTGACTACTGCAAACAAAGTGAACTGGCAAGTTGCAGAATCTTCCCTAAAGTGTGTGATGTGATTGTAAATTTCACATGATGGCTATTAAGAGGGCATGAATTGTAGTGAGAGTATCTCCCCATCAATACTCCTCCTGGGGCTTTCCGGTCAGGGCTGGGAAGGCGGCCATGCCAAAGCTACAAGCAGCAGTGTATAATCCAGGGTTTGAAACATTTATGCATCTGATAGAGAATTGTGTTTAATGTAAATTATAGTGTCTCACGGGTTAGGAAGAATATTTTAAATAGCAAAGCCATATAGTATGATGAAGACTTTAGAGGGGCACCCAGTGAATGGAGAAATGCAACTTGCCTACTGTTTGGGCAAATCAGATACAGTGAAGCATTAAACAAGCAGGAAGCACATTTGCTTTCAAAGTTGGGCATTATGCAATGAAGAATATAGTTGTATTATATTACAATAGTGATGAGAGGACATGGGCATTTAGGACAGGGACCTCAATAAACCAAGGTAAGCTCTGGGAAAACAGGAATGCAATGGAAAGAGACTCATGAAGTCTGCACAGAAAGCCTGAGAGACAGAAAAGTAGAGCAAGCCTGTTCTCTGAACGTCAGAAGTGCTGTGAAAACAGTCTCACTGTTTTCCAGGACAACGGGCTGGGCAAACTGAGCTAAGCCCTGCGAAGTTGGGGTGCAAAGGAGTTCTGCTTCTCCCACAGTTCTGTTGAAAGGAGTAATGATATTGTTTCATGTCTGATTTTTACACACCACTGAAATAGCCCAACCATGTGTGTAGAAAGCCTGAGTGTGGGCAGCTCCTCAGAGTCCCCATTGGAGCCCCTCGAGGCTGGCAAGAGCTTGTCCTACCCCTTCCTAATAAACTATCCCCAGTCCATTCTCTATTACTGTATCTGTGGACTTCAGACTTCATTATCTGCAGAACAAAATCCTACAGGGAGGAGAAACTTGGTTGTGCTGGTTTGGCCTGACTCAAATTTAGTATATTATGAGACTAATTCATGCACCAGATATATCAGATGTGGTATTGTGGCATATGTCGGGGGTACATGGTGAGAAAATTGTATGCAGTGTCTGCCCTAAAGGAACATATTTCATAAGAAGACATTCATACAGCAGCAATAATCAACTCCTCTAACTCATTAAAAATGTCATCACAAATGTCACTTCTACACATTCTAAAGACACGTGGAGTATGGAATAAATCTTTGAGGCTCTACATCTTACATGTTAGTGCAAAACAAAACACCTTGTCCATTTTAGAGACTAAGCATTTGGAGATGCTGGGATAACCAACAGTATTCTGAGCTTAACAGTTAAAAACAGACACAGTTCAATAAAATTCAGTATACTTTGTGTTCAAAATAGGCTAAGGCAGAGTTTAAACAAGATCAAAATTAATGGCACAGTGAATAAAGCATTCTAAACAGAAACAATCTTCTCTCTTGGAATTCACTTAATTTCAAACATATTTCTGAGATGTTAATAATGACAAGATGGTACTTTTATTTTGTTAAATAGAATTCTCAATATCCACATTCAAGTTCATGGAAATACTTTCAGTGATAATTACTAAACACGCCAAGTGCATTTATAAAAGCCGGCATATATGTTGATAGTAGCAAATGTCTATATTTGGGATGTTTTATATAAACATAGACATTCGGTAATTATCACAGTTGCTGTTCATTTCAGTGAGAGGAGACAGCACAAATACAAGACCAATCATTTATCTTATAAATCAGAAAGTACACTTTCTGTATGTCAATCCCAGCCTACCAAAGCAACTCTATTTAACTAAACATGAATAAGGAACTTTCATATGTAAGAGACAACCCAGAAGAGTGTCTACCAGAAAACACTTTAACTAATGGGGCATGTTGGAAAGATATTTTAACAGAATATTACATGGATTCAGGTCTCACAAATGCATTTATGAGTGACCAGAACATTTAACACTCAGACTTGTTAAGGACCAAGTCATTTGTTTAGATATACCACACTGAGCAATATCATCTTTCCTTTGTCCTCTGCCCAAAATATGTTAGATGGAAGGTGCATACTTCAATCCCTTCACATTTATTTGCTGTACTAGATAATCTAACAATAATATCAAAATAATAAGCAACAATCACATAACAAGGCAACCTAAAGCTGACAGAATAACAATTCCCTTGAATAGAACCCTTAAAACACGTTTACACATAACGTTTGAGGCCTTCTGCTAACGATTAGAGAAATTCCAGTGCTAACGTGCAAGCTCATGCTCTGAAAAAGAAATATTTCTTTGAGGATAGCTTCTATAGTATATTCTATATTGCTCCTTTTATTATCTTAGATTGTAACTTCTGCTTTCATTTCTTTAGAATAAACTATTTCTTGTTATGTTATGAAGGAATCCCTGAATTATTGTATTCCTATGTTACCACCCACAATGCTTTCAAAAATGAGTGAGTAAAAAATTATATATATATATGTGTGTATATATATATATATATATATATATATATACACACATATATATATATATATGTCATAGCCTGTGAAAAGGTTAATAGTTTATGTAATTAACAAGCTTCAAAAGATACCCCGAGATTCCCTGTCAAAGTGTGTAACGTCGACCATGGCTCTTGTAGGATTTATAAAAGTACAGTGACTAAAGCAAAGGAAATACAGAAATCTTTTGGTCCCCTCATTCATGGACAGCATGAAAGCCAGACTAAAGGGTCTAGATCTAAATGCACCCCTTCAGGGGACACTGAAAGTTTATGTGCAAGATGAAAGTACTGTTAAAATTTGTACTGGGGGATAAAGATAAAGCTTTTACCTCTGGATTTCTTAATTTCAATACCTGTCTGTACTTATACATTATGTATGTCAGCCATGACCATACTAACCTCAGATTCTCTATATAATGACTTTCAGTTAGCTTAAATGAAAACTATGGCACACATTATAATGAAAACTTTGCCATTACCATTCCACTTGTCCATATTAGCTGTTAATAATTTTTGACTGTGTATTTCTCTGTGGTTAATTACTGTATCAAAATGCATAATATCATAAGGACAAATTTCTTAGCAAATCTGTGAAAGGAATGCATAAGTATTCAGCATCTGTCACTGTGTCACAACTTTCCAAAAGCCACAGGGTCTAAGCAAATGCTTTCAAGAATGAATTACAGACCATATTTAATAACTAAGAGCAGTAAAATCTAAATGGACTTTTAGCTGATGAACGTTTCTTAGTAACCATTTTGTGATTTACTTTCTTTTGCTAGTCTTATAATGGTGCCTTCTTTCTTGAAAGGGAAAGATGAATTTTCAGTTACTTGCAAATCCAGGTTGAATAGGTAGAGCCAAATTCCCAAATAGCATGCATATTTCACTTGGAGGTGTAGCCTCGAAACCAAGAGATGACCAGGCAAGTTCTACCATTGAGTAAGAATCTATATTGGATAAGCTGCACCTCTTGTTGGTTTACAGTGGAGGAACAAGCGTACAAAATAACGCCAATCTTTGAGTATTTACTGACTGCCTCAGACAGCCTATTGGGCAGCCAGCCCTGGCTTCTCCAATATCAACATTAAGGAATTTTTGTTATCATTATTTGAACAGCTGTTGCCAAGAGAAAGTACTGAAGAGCAGAACTTTCGAAAAGGAATTCTTTTTGTAGCTCCATTTTGATTGCAGTTCAGGAACAGAAGCCACCTCCAGGACACCTTAACAGTCTTTATTAGAATGTGTTCCTTTGAGCTCTAGCGGTCATTGACCAATGCGAGTGGTCACAGATGCAAAAGATTCATTAAGCAGGAAAAGAAACAAACAAGAATTATGAAGCTACACTTGCTCAAAAAGAAATGAAGCAAAGGCAGGTAAAGAAATGTGCGTAAAAGAATTTTTTAAGAGAGGCAACTGGTCTCTGTGATATTATTGTGCTTGAAATACAACATGGTGCATTAGTCTAACCCCACAATATGTGTACCACCAAGTGAAAGCCTAGCATAAGTGATGTGAGTCCAGGTTAATGCTGCATCAATGTGAGCTTCCTGTGGTAAAAGATGCGCCACTGGTGCATGTGGGGAGTGATGCTCGGAGAGGGCATGCGGACAAATGAGGCAGTGCATGAAAGGGACAAGGGGTTTTTGGAAACTCTCAGGACCTTCTGCTCTGCTTTGCTGTGAAGCTGTGACTGCTTTTAAAAAGTAAAGTCTATTAAAAGGAAAAAAAGAACAACTTTTGTGAAGCCACTGGTCTAGTCTAAAAGAATACCTGCTCTCAGACATTATAAAGCCTTGCTTTAGGTCACCAGACACACACTGTATCATAAAAAGGTTTGGGATTGTGAGTTTAAGAGAGTAAATATTTAAAATGAATTTCCTGGGATTGTGATTTTAATAGCGTTTCAAGACATGATCAGATTTTTACAAGGTGATGATCTTTTGGCTATGTGAACTATCTCTAAAGCTCACATAAAACCCAGGTGGAGGGAATGAGGCTCCTGATCCTGACTGTCTTGCTCATACCGCATTGCTATGTAAGCAGCTGCAGGACAAGGCTGCCTCTGCGCTTGCACGGTGTTCTACCTCAGCTAAAATTACATCAAAGGAAATAAAAATTGATAAGTATGTGCACAAGGACAGTCAGCAAGGGGTAAATAGAACAGAGCCCAGGTGAGCATTGGTAGAATAAGAAAGGAACAGTTCGATCTGGAAAGGGGAAAGGACTGCAGGAAAGATGACCAAAAATGGAGGACACCAAGAAGGCCCTGGAGAATGGAGCTTGTGGGCATGTGCTTCACACACACACACACACACACACACACACACACACACACAAAGACAAACACATACCGCATTGTGGCAGAGGTGCTGAAGGCACTTATAACACAAAGAAATAACCAGAAATGGCTTGAAAGTTACCTCGTAACCAGTAGATGAGAGAAAACTAGTGCAGAGTTCTAGATTTGCAATTCAACAAGTGTGTTTTGCTAAGTGACAGTTGCAGATTTTAGTAATTGCCTGCATTACCACACTGGGAAATATCCTATGAATACATAGAAACTCTTTCCAAAGCATGGAAGTGTTGAATTCATAAAACGGAAGGACAATAACTTTTTTATTAATGGCCATTTTATTTCTTTCCTTAACAAATAGGAGACCCAGGTGCTGGCTAAAGCAAATCAACCACTGAGGACAAGTAACAGATAATTAGTTTTTCTATATATTTTTAAACCTTAGATAGATTTTTCATTAAATTATTATGCCTTAATTTCATGGACCAATTTCTCGGCTGGCGACAACTCAAAGCTGATGCGTTTTATTATTTGGAAATGGTGCGTTTCCTAGTTGTGGTTTTAAAATTGTTTCACAACACAATCACATTTTACAAGTGAGTTATACAAATGTTGTGTGTGTGTGCGTGTGTGTGTGTGTGTGTGTGTGTGTAAAATATTTCTGGAATTCATAGAAAACATTGCACAGGGGAAGGCAGATCGATTCCATCTGTTATTCCTGTGCTTGAAGTTAGTATCATTCAATTTAATAGATACTCATGAGGAGACATGACAGCGTACAGCACCTTGCACTTGGCGTATTTTAAGAGGAGCTCATGAACAGAAATGCAAGGGATAGGACTGTGCACACCAGAGTCATGACTGTCGCAGAGAGAGAGGCTGTGACAGACGGGGGGCTCCACCCCTGTTTAATGTAATGAGCAGCCCAGGAGGAAAGGCCTCAAACTGAGCTTTTCATAATGAGAAACATAGATTCTGATGGGGGGGGGTGAGTCAGGATGGGGCACGCAGATTCCCATGAGCAAATTCATATGGCTTTCGTGTGAGTGAAGGTAGGGAAAGGCAGACAAGTTAGCCTGGCTATAATCAGAAGCCTGTGTCGGGTAGGGTAATTGATTAGGGAAAAGGGAGTGTGGCTCTGCATTCTGGAGCAAGAAGTACATGCAATAGTTAATTTGGTTGAAATACATTTTCTTGGAAGTAGCAGATTTTTTCCCACCTGCAGACACATGTAGTTTTAGAACAAGGTTGGTGCATAATTAGGATGTTACAGAATGCTGGAATATCTTTTGTTCAAAATAAGCACTTTTTACTTGATGGACCAAGAAGTTACTTAGAAAACAACTTTTGGTCTCTTGCTAATGGGAATGGTAAACAGAGTTAGTCCTGGGCATACCGATGATCAGAAAACTCCAAGGTCTTTACCTGAGTTTTCAAATCCTCCATCATTCAACCCTGCAGAGACAACCGCACCTTCCGTTTTGTTTCATTACTTGAGTCCTTTATCATGTTTCTATAGGTGTGGCTTGGGATTTGACTGCTCCAGGACTCCATTTAGGATCATCCTTCACTTCCTGTGTCCCCTCCTTCTATTCTCCTGATTATCTGTGGATCCTCTCATCATACATTTTCTGTATTAGTGAACATTATTCCTTAATTCAGAATGTGCAGTCCTACTAGATTGTATTACATATTGTAATGCCTTCAGTTTGAACACAGGGTTTCATCCATGTGATACGGAAAATATAAATGACCTGTGGAGGACACATTCCACACATAAGCCTAAGCCCTTTAGGAAAATTATCCTTGGGTTAGCCAGATAGCTCAGTGGACTGAAGTACCTTTTTAGGCAGAGCTCCGGGACCGGGGTTCAATCCCGGGCACCACATGCCATGCAGGCTGCATCTCCAGGGTGCACTGAGACTCTGATTGAGACTGGGTGTGGTGGCATGTGCTGGCAATCAGAGTACATGGGAGGCTGAAAACAGGAGGATTACCGTGAGTCTGAGCTGTGCAGTAAGACCCTGTAGACCCTGTACTAAATATGTTAATAAATAAATAAAATTATTTCTTCATGCTGGCACTGTCTTTTGAAGTTTATTATTTCAAAATCTTTCAATCTTTAACTAATTTTTGGAATATTAAGTCACTATATGTCATAAGAATAAATATTGTTGATTATGCTGCTCCCCTATTTTATACTGAAGCAAGCAAGTTTTAGGATATTTCTAGAAAAATATCTTTTGGAGGTACAGTATATGATAGATACGTGTACAACAATTTAAGAAGCACTTTTTTTTTTCCAGGAGACTACCCCCATGACTCCCGTTTTGTTTATTTGTTTATGTTACTTAAGTTGAAGCCCATCTTTCCTTGTAAATTTGACTAATAAATGACAAGGCTAACTAGACATAGAGTGGAATCCCTCAAGGATTCCTTCCCTGGGAGCATTACAGCTAAAGCAAGCAAATGGCAGTGCCATTTGGAAAGTGTGTGGCACTTACAGAAATTGATGGAAGTCAGGTTTCCTTTAGTGAGGATGAAAGAGTTACCCAAAATTCTTCCTCAAAAGCCGAGAGAAAGCTAACGCTGACCACTGGAGAGAAAAGAGAAGACATGAAAAGAAAGTGCTAAATGTACTTAACTGTGTCCCTGTTGGTTCTTTAGGCTCAGCCATATTACCATTCTGAAGTTTCATGAGCGATCCATGTATCTTTACAATAAATCTGAATTTTTACATAACTCAGCGTTAAGTCAGACCTCGGCTACAGGCAGCAAGGATCTTCATATTACAGTATACAAGACGAAGTCAAAGTTACTCTTCAAATTATGCTTTTCAATTATTTTTCTGATACATGACACATGCTCTTAAAATATTTCAGTTGGGTAATTGCAAACTTAATTCTACCAACTAATTAGTGAAAAAGCAAAGTCTGTGAAAAACGCCGTTCTTACACTGCATGTGTAAAGAAGGAAATGAGAGGCAATTTAGAATTGTAGAAGCATAGAAGAGATGAAGTCAAACCCTTAAATTTAATGTTCTCTCTCTTTTGTTCTGGAAACTTGTTTGCAGTGTTAGACCCTCAGTGGGAACTAACATCAACAGAAGGAAATATTTGTCTCCAATTAAAGGCAAAATATATTTGGAAAATTTGGTCAAATTTTTTGTTCTCGTAATTGGACTAAGATTTTTCTACCATCTCTTCATTTCATTTGGATGATGATTAGAGATTTTTGTAGTCTAATTCCAGTAATAATCATTTCTCTCTGCCACTGGAGAGTACTTCCCTCCTCCATGCATCGCACAAACATTTCTTGATTAAACCTTCCAACAATTCTTGGAAGGAAATTGGGTGATATTTTCCGTGACTGCATGGTCTCTGAGGAGAGCATCTACTGGGATAAACCAATTATGAGGACAGTAAGTCTGTCTATCAGCAAAAGGATAGAAATCACAACATCCTGAAAGTCTGTCTGCTGCGCACACCAAACAGGACATACAGCCAAGTGCACATTTCTCTAATTCCCAAATGAAGAAAGTCTGGTGACGATAACACAGTGATAGCAACAGAGTTATGCAAGTGTGTGCAGCGCTTTTAAAGAACTGTGACTAAGTGCTCCTTTTTAAAATTTAATAAAAATAATGTTTTTTGTTTTTTTTTTAAATTATCCTTTCTGTTGCAGCCAACTGCCAGTTAACCTCATACAAATTGAGAGGAAAGAGAGGCAGAGAGGGAGGGAGGCAGGGAGAGAGAGAGAAAGAGAGAGAGAGAGAGAGAGAGAGAGAGAGAGAGAGAGAGAACTAACCGATTCACCTTCTATTTATGGAAGAATATACATCAATCCAGGCTAAGCAAAGATAGCAAATGTAAGTTCTATTATTTCAAAGATAATCTATTAAGTAATTGCATATATTGATTATTTGTTTTGTGCTGCTGTTCAGTATTATCATTTTATTTTCATAACTCTTTGAAAGTCATGTATTTGAGGACTGCTTGTAGGCCAACATAAATTATACATTATGCAAAATAGGAAATAATTATTGTATAAATATACCTAACTCTACACACAAATATGTATATATATATGCATATATATAATATGGAGTTCAATTTAATACCTTCATTATTTAATGAACTAGAAGACCATAGTTACATGCTCAGCTAACTTTTCAAATAATGTGTGCACTTTCCAGTTTTGCATTGCATTGGGCTATAGAAATATTGCATTAGGCATATTAGGCATTAAGAATACAAAAAGGAAAAGAAGGAAAAGAAACAAACACTCTAATAAAAATAAATAGATTTCTAGCTTTAAAAAAAGTTTAAAACGGCCAGCAAGATGTATCAGCAGACTAAGAGTCTGCTTTGGTAAGCAGAGGGAGAGGAGTTTGATTCCCGGTCCCGCATACCACACCAGCTGCGGGGGCGCCTTGAGCTGGTGACTGAGTCCAGGCACGGTGGCGCACACCTCCCAGTGCAGTGGAGGCTGAAAATAAGAGGATTGCTATGAATCCAAGCTGCATAGGGAGAACCTGTACGAAATACATAAATAAAGAAAAAAATAGCTTCAAAGGGCTTATGTAGGGTGGGGGAGATAGCTCAGTAGAATAAGCAGTTGCCTGAAGAATACAAGATTCTGAGTTCAATCCTCAGTACTGAATAAAAAGGGAGGGGAATTATTCAGTGATTTTTACAGATACATGAAATTTACCATTGCAGAGAAAAACAGTGATTAGAAACTAGTAAGTCAGCAAGGGCATGGCATTTGTAGTTACTATGTTTCAGCTATTTAAGGCTAGAATAAGAAAAAAAAAATCTTACAAATATTTGAAATAAGCACATTTAATGAGTTAGAATAAAAGACCACAAGGCATCCATTTCTAGTCTGTAAAGCACAGGTGAGTATTTGAGTCTTCAGACATGTATTACTGCGTGCTTCACAGTTCAGGACTGCAGCAACCTGCTTGACCCCACACAACCATTTGTACCACAGCTTTGACAGCTCTGCCTGAATGAAATCCACTAAATAGATGTCCCGAAGAGGTCGATTTGAGGACTGTTTCAGAATTGCTACACGGATTTGATGTGTGGATAATCTGTTGCTTATTTCCGCTTTCACATTCGTTTATGTCCCATGGAAATTTTCATTTCTAATAGAAAAACCATGGTGTTTTGGGTGTCTGGTTTCCCTAGAAGTAGTTCGCCTCTGATGTGACAGGGCTGAGGCCGGGATAACTGTAAAGGGTGGGAGCTCCTGGGAGGGTATTTGGTTGTCACCACCTCTGAGGGAGACCAGGGCTCTCCTTTGGAGTGGACTAGGTCTGGCGAGGAGGCAGATGGCAGCAGAAAGAGGGCGCTGGCCTCTCACAGGTGTCTTGCTGCTCAAGTCGGCATGTCACCATTTCATCCTTCCTGCTAGGCAGGAAACCACGGACTCTTTCATACACGACCACGACTGCGACCACTGTTATATGAAGTGGTCTCTTGCCACTCTGATGCCATCGCAAGAGCTGTGTAGACACAGGCACCACCCTCTTGAGCACTCAGAACAAGGAGCTCCATGAAACACTTGATGAAGCTCTCCTCACAGGCTGGGGACAAAGCTCAGGGGCACTGTGCCTGCCTGATGATTACCAAGGCCTGAGTTCTGCTCCTGACACCAAAAAAAAAAAACAACAACAACAACAACAAAAAATACAGTACTCAGCCTTGGGAATTTTGCTGTACAAACCGAAAAAAGAGGTGATGGTAGAATCTCAGAGTTCAAGGTCCTTGTTCACTTCAGGCTATACTTTTGACAGAACAATAAAGAATAAGATACTAACAAACGTAAGTAAGGGCCATTGGCATGGCAGTGGTAGCAGTCTATTGGCAGTCAGCCCTTACAAGATACCATGTTCTATGAGGGTCTCAAGTATTCCTATCCCAGAAAAAGCAATATTTGCTGTTATTCACCTGCCTCAGTTTCTCTTCTGTCATTGTGGGGACAAATACCTGACACTCAAAACTAGGGAAAGAAAGAAATATTGAGCTCACAGTTAGTGGAAGTCTCAGTTCAGACTCCAAGGCAAAGCAGCACATGGCAGAGAGCTGCAGCTCATGGAGGCAGCAAAGAGCAGGGAGCACGAGCCTGACAGCAGCTCAGACAGCTGGCCAGCCCCTGTCCCCTCCTAACATTGCAGTGCCGAGGACACCCCCCCCCCCAGGGCTGGGGTGGAGCACCCACATCTGCAATCCCAGCACTGGATCAAGAATCAGTCACAAACTCCAGAAGCCATCGCAGGACTGCATTAGCCTTTGGGGGTCGACAATCAGACACAAACCCTAACATCACCCATGACAGATTAGATAGTGTTCTCCAGAGAGATTTCTGTAGCATCATCTAACTTGCTCATTCATTGATGCATTTAATTATTTATGGATTTTGATCAATTCATTTCATTATTTATACATACAAATGTCATCCATTCAGGCCCTCCTAGAATACATTTAGCACTGTAGTGAGAATTGAGGCAAAAAAAAAAAAAAAAAAGGACTATACAAATCTGACAGCCTTCAGGGCAGGACTGTTTTTCTAAATGCTGTTTTCTCATGGAGAAGAAGGTTATCCAAAGACTTTGATATTTGACTTAATTGTAGTCATAGTACTTGGAGATGAATGAGGGAATGGCTTAGAGATTTAGTTGCTCCCTTGGGTATCTCGATGTCTGTAAGCCTCTACTTCTCTGGGAGATACCAACAACAATGATCACATAATTATCCTCATTTCCTCTCCCTGCTGCTCATCTCGCTTCCCCCTCTCCTACTCTGTTCCTTTTGAGGTGGTGGGATTGAACCTGGGCTGCACACCAGCTTAAAAGGCAAGCACTGTGGTGTTGAACTATTCTCTCATCCCAGGGAAGATTGTTTTCAAAAATACTTTGAGAACTACATATCAAAGTGACTAAAAACCTCACTTCAGTGCAACACAGAGCTGAAATGCAATCCATGGTCACTATTATTATCTTCAACATCTGCTGCAAGTGAAAGAAAAAGTCTCTGTAGGAGGTTCTGGGTTTAGCAATGAGAACAGAATGAAGCCAGGAGTATACTGTTCTCCCATGATTTATAAACCAACCCAGAAGGTAGGATACAGTGATTCAAAACTCAGCACAAAGGGCAATGCAATATTTCTGTTCAAAGTAGTGAAAAAAATGAGTAAGAAAAGAAGATAAGCTGGATGCCAAAAGAATGGCACCATCGTGAGCTGGAATGATCCTGGCCGTGATAATGAAAATGGGGAGAGAGGGCTGAGAGAGGAAGGAGGGCGGTGGATTGGGAGGGAACCAGAAAAGAGTCAAGCATTGCGTTACCTGTTCCCTAAGATGAGTGCAAACTTCATGTACTACAAACATGTACTTATATAATTACAAAAATGCAAAAAAGGATGAGAACTTATATGTGAGGAAAGTGGTAATTTTTTTTGAAGATTTCATCTGCCAAACAAAACAAAATCTTCACAACTTTTGAAAATTCATAAAATCTTAAATTTAAAACTTCTTCTCAAAGATTTCACTATTGTACAAATGTGGCTCTAGAAGATAATTTCATCTCTGGGTGAACAACACTCTGACTGAAGATGTAAGTGGTGTTTTGAGAGGACAATCAAAAGATAGTTTAGTTGTTCTGAGAGGTTTTGATGGAGGCAACTGTTCTATTTTCTACATTTTTTTCTGGGGGAAAATAAAAACAAAAAACTTGTGACTTTGTCCCATCCCCTTACTACCACAGTGTTATGGCGCGGACCTAGACATCCGCCCAAAGTGTCCTCACGATGGTGGGGCTTTTCGGAGGTGGATGGGTCTAGGATGCGTTGGCCTGGGGTTAAGGGCATGATGCTAGGAGTAGGGCGTGACTATTGAAAGAGTCCACTGATTGGGTTAGCGCGGTTCTGGATGTGGATCACCGCAAGGCCCCCTGGGTGAGTGTGTACCAACCACAAGGCAGAGAATCTGGAAGCACCAACAGCAGAGGCGGATCACTACTGCCGCCTCATTTTACTTGTGTCCTCTGCCTTCCCTGCGCTGTGACGCCTGGACTCTCTGTCCTCAGCAATGCCCCTATGCCCTGTCACCCTGCCTAGACCTAGGTGGCCATGGGCCAACACTTCTACGAGCTGAGCTACCAGTAATAGTTCCTCTTTTCTGTGTGGCTATTGTGCACTTTGTCGCAGCAGTGAGAAAAGTAGGACGCACGGGGAGAATGAGCTCATGTAATGTAACCGCTTCCATCCTCTGCAGCTTTATTCGTTTGTCAGGAGGAGTGAAACCCCCAAGTCCATTCCTTTACCATGAATTTATCTTGAAAATTAAGGTTCATTAGGCAGGCAGCACAGTCGTTTTACCAATTTCCAATAAATCATATCCCAAGCGTTAATGGTTTTTTTTTATCTTTTCAATATAAATTACAAATATTTTTGACAAATCACATTTTGTTTTGTCCAACATATGTACAAAATGAAACTATACTACAATAAATATGAATGAAACAGTGAATCTGATCAGTGTTTAGGAAAAGGAATGACTGCTTAATCCTGTTTAATCACTACATAGAACTTATATGTTTTGTTACATGGCAGTGACGAAGAAGTTGTGCATTTACAACTCAGTCCCAGCATGAGACCCTGGCAGTAATGCATGAGCTTATATGACATGTAGAGCCAGACCAAGATGGAGAACATGACAGTCCTTTGACATTCCTTTACAAGTGACAAAATGCACACTTTCGTGTGCTGTAAGCTTAGGAAAATTGGTGGTAGGTTAAGGTTCATCTTCCCCAGGAGACGGTTTATGAGAGGAAGTGGGTCATCTTTATCTGCATGGCATTTGAAAACAGGAAGGCCTAATCATAGGAGGAGGTGACTGCTAACTTTAAAACTTGAATTCCATGAGAGAATGCAAAAAGATCCCGAAATTCTTCAGTACAATGTGAAGTCCTGCTTAGAATCATTCACATTCAGCCAGGAGTCAGGACATCCTCTTTTCAAGTATGTGATTGCTAGGAGTTATACTCTCAGCCATGTCTAAACCACTTTCAGTTCCTTCTTGACAGCTTGTCTTATACAAGAATCAAAACAATATCACCATCATTTATTTAGTTCTAAACATAGGCCC
>PVJA010038529.1:0-19678 GCA_004027025.1 Myocastor coypus
GGAAATATAAAAATGATATTATTTGATGTAGTAATGCATTGATTATCAGTAAGTCCAAATTCCACAATTTTTTCTTTGTAATATGATTTTCTTAAGGATAAGAATTGGTATCATCTTACAAATCTTTTTTTTTTTTTTTTGTCTTTTTGAGACAGGGTCTCGCTATGTAGTTCAGGCTGGCCTTCAGCTCCCTTTTGTAGCCCAGGCTGGTCTCGAACTCACACCGATCCTCCTGCCTCAGCCTCCCGAGTGCTGGGACTACAGGCGTGAGCCACCACGCCCGGCTTTTACTTACAAGTCTTCATAGTGGGGTAAAGAATGAGTTTGAAGACTGGTGAACTCTTGTATTTCTTATTGCAAGTTCAGCTAAATCCTATCATAACAATAGCAATTTAAAAACTACAGTGGCTCTGCTTTTCTTCTCTAATCAGCATCGTGCTGGTTATAAACAAAAAGGTTCATTTTTAAAATTTCTCTGCAATATGCTTGATTGTGAATTTCCAGGTCAATGCCCAGCCTATGACAGATTCATGGGGTGATAATTTATGCTTATAATGGACAGGCTATTTAAAACTGTGATGAGGTCACCTGTCGCATGCAGGCGGAGTGCTGAGTCCCTCTCTCGCTTACTCAGAGTCTCTTCACACTGGGCTTTGCTAATTTCCCATCTCTAATGACTGCATACTGTTCAAATAAAACTTCAACCTTTCCACTGCCTACTTGATCCCAAGCAGTTCGCCTTGTAGTAACCGCACTCCTCATCTCTCAGGCAAACTGCTCCCTTCTTCCTGCCTTCCCCTTTCCCTTCCTCCTTTCTTTCTTGCAGTATTTCTTGTAACTATAAGTAAGGTAAAGCATGATTTTTCATTTTCAGGTGATGTCTTCTACTGTCTTTAATGGCTTGTTCTAAATACCGCCAGGTATTTCTTGGGTCTGAAGGCTGCCGTCTTCTATTACATCATGCATTGCACAGATTATAAGTCGAGCTGAAAACTTTTGCTGGATCCCAGTGTCAGATAAAGGATTGTTAAAACTTCAGTTGAATGAGCTCAGCATACTTTTCATCAGTAAGCCAAGCACATTTGGAGAATCAGAGAAATTTAGGGTTGGAGTGGACCTTAGAAAGAATTCATTTTAAGTCTATCAATTTCAAATTTTTTCTTATAACAGGACATTGTCATTTTTGCACTAGAAATTCCTGCCACGTCTGTCATTCAAATAGAACATGAAGTCAGAGCTCTCCGTGTTCCTTATTTATGAGCAGCCTTCACAAACCAATAAGTTATCCCCAGCCTTTTCTGTGGAGCTTTCTGCCCATTTTGGATCCTTTTGTGCTGCCCGGATTATGGGGGTCACTTCCTGGTGGGGCCCCCTGAAGTCTCTGACTCCTGGTGGTGAAGAGTCCCCCCTTGTGCCCCTCCTTCCTTCCTCTGTCTTCTCCCCTTCCACGTTCCTCCTTCTCCTTTATCTTCCAACCCCAGACTTTTCCCAATTCATACCCAATTTTTTCCCAAAATATAGGAAGCTTAAATTACAACATTGAATAAAAAGGAAAAAAAAAAAAAACTATAAGTCCTGAAGTTTTATTATTAGATGCAGTAGAAATGAAAATGTAAATGTGCTACAGAAATTTCTAAAATTTTCTGCTTCATCTCTATACTAATCTCTTGAAAGTTTATAAAAAGTGTCAACTAGATGGGTGCTTATATGACATGATTTCCATTTTCTTTGGAGTTGGATATATCCTAAATATTCACCCAGTGACAGAAATGATTGATTCATAATTTATATCTGTTTTGGGATAATTTTGTTAGAATATATGGGCTAGATTCATTATTTGGTGGGGGATTAATTCATTTTTTATCATATCAGTTTTATAGTAGGCACCAAGCCATTCTTATTAATATTTTTTGTGTACTTAATTTATCAGTAACAACATCACTGGGGACATCCTATGTGAACGGATATGTTGTATAAGTTGTAAAAAGTATGTATGTTGTGTTACGTCCATGCCTAGCACTCTAAGGAGCATTCATAAAGTGGTCTTGGTACCATCTCCGTTTATCTCCAGGTTCCATTTTTTTGACATCCACCCCACCCCTCATTTTGAGATGAGGTACTTCATGGTCTTGCTGTGGGCATCCCTCAGTTGCCAGGCACATGCCTTCTCCAACTTGGGTCTCACTGCCTGCTCAGCCCATGGCTCCTTCAGACTATCTCAGATTTCATGAAATCTAGTTCTTGACTTTGAACTTTAATACTTAGGCCTTGCAAAGTCCCGCCTCCTCCACAGCACTACGTATTTGTAGCTCTTCACAGCGCTGCTGTACTGACATTAGAGGTTTGCTTACTCAGTGTGGGGTACTACCTCATGATCTAGAATAACAAGATGGAGAGGAAATGGATCTCATATCCAGGGACTTGGAGTTTTGAAGGAGACGGTTGTAGAAATAAATGTTAAAGGGATAGTGGTCTTTTTGAAGTACTGTGAACATAAAAAATGCAACAGGTGGTTAATTTTGAATGGAAGCCAACAAAAGCTTTACCAACATGTGAGAATGGAGCTGAGCTAAGAGAATTCCTTGTTTCGGGATGTGGGAGTTTCTTTGTGTCAGGGATAGTCAGGACCCTGTGTTGGGGTAGACAGAGTCATCTGTGTGTGGCTGGGAGTGTCTAAATGTGAGAAGACGAGGCTTCACAGCTGCGCATCCAGGCCCCCACAGTTTACAGAGCATGAGTGATGGCTCTTTTCCTGATGCTGCTTGCAGATTCCTCTAGCATCAACGAAAAAGTGATATTTACTCTTAAGACTGAACTGGAGCCAGCAGAAAAGCTACTTATCCATAATATTTCCCTGGAAAAATATTTAAAACATTCATGCTCAACAAATGGGCAATTAAGATTTGTACATGCTCACTAAATTTTGGAAGATTTATGAAGATCTTTGGAGCAGTGAAAAATGTTCATGGTTAGAGACACAGAGGGAAATTATGAAGTTAATTTCAGACCTAACTTATCTGCATTGGTATTAAAAAAAATTTGTGAGTTATCCCATGTAGCAACGCATCCCCTCCCCCACCCACCCACACTGTATGAGGAATAGTGTTCCTTTTGCATGGTTAGTAACACTTTATTAGAATCTGTTTTGCATACACTTTTAATTTTAATGATTAATTTAGGTCCTTTTTTTTCTCTTCACTTAATACGGTGAATAGAGGACATACAGGGTCTCACTATGTAACTCTGACTTATAGTGACCCTCTTGTTTTCAGCTTTCCAAGCACTGGGGTTACTGGCACGTGCCACGACGCCCAGTCTCATTTGTTTTCTCACGGTGCTCTGAGGGTGGGTCTGGCATGGCACACTGCGTATCGTACCCGGGCCACTGCACTGTGCCTACCTAATCAAGTGCTTTAGTCCTCTGAGCTATCATGCTGCTCCCTCATTTATGTCTTTTAAAGATTACTATGGCCTTTCAGAAGTGGAAATTTAATATATTACTTTGTATTGAGAAGCAATAAGGTTTGAGTTTAACGTGAACTCAGGTTCAGTAATCAGATGGAAAGGAGGGCTGGGCCTGCCCAATGAAAGTAAGATATGAGCTGTAATTGGGGCAGAGGAGTAGGACAAAGGGAAACAGCATGGGAAAAGTAAATAGCTGTCAGTCTGCAGCTCTGAATTTTCTTTGTAGGCTGTTGGAGATCTTATAGTACAGTGATGTAAAGCATGATGGAGGATGTAGGTAGGAGATGAACCTTTAATTTGTGCTCTAGAAATATCAGTCTGGTGGTTCTGAGTATATGTGACAATTACAGGAGAAAGCAGAGCCTGAGGGACTGACTGCAGGATTCCTAGAGTGTGGAGACAGTGGAGCTATGCAGGGAAAGCTCTGTGTAGTTGCTACTTTTAATTATTTAGCAGATATACATTAAATTCCATTCAGTCACATAGACAGAAGCATAGAAGAAAACAACATAGACAAGGATTTTGCCCTCAGAGAGCAACGGGTGATGTCTGAGATAGCCTCCAGGTCTCGGTCTAGAGGACTACAAGCAAGCTGACATGCTCAGCACCTCAGCTCATAGGGAATATGAGAGGAGAAAGAAATTTCCCGTGGAGTTGGGAATCCGTTCCTCAAGGGGACGGTGATACTCAATTTTGTCAAAATCCACAAAACTAGATAGGAAGTAATGGAGACTTGGGAGGTGAGAGGTACAGGTATCGCTTCCTAGACCTTTGTGTGCAGTGGGCCCCCCTAGTGTCTTAGTGGGTTGTTCAGCTCCGAGATGCAGTACTTGATGCCCCCACTTAAAAGGACAGGCTCATTCGGGTGCGTATTTCCCACCATAGCAGGCTCTAAGGAGGAGCAGCACGGTGGTGCAGAGGTCCGCACCAAGCAGCACGGCTCACTTCATGGCTCACAGGAAGCACAGAACAAAGGTGGGAGGTGGATCGGAGGGTGCACCTGTGCACCTGCAGAGGTGATGCCCTGGGAGCTCCTCCGACTGGCAGCCCCGAGTACACACACATGTAGTGACCTACATGTGGCCAGTCAGCTGTGGATGCAATCACCTGCCCAAAGCCCTGCATCTGAGCACAGGGGAGCTTTGAGGTCATTCTTGATCTAACCCAGGACATTTACTAAGGTCATTAAAATGCAGATTCTTTTGCAGTCTGTCTGCATGTGTCCTGAGAGTTTTCATGTCTTAAGAGAAGGCTGATACCACTGGATCATGAGCCATACTCTGAAATTGTAAAAAGGTAATTAAGTGTGTACACACACACACACACACACACACACACACACACACAGAGCTGTCACATACTTCAGGCTTACATTTTATTTATTTATTTATTTGTTTGTTTGTTTGTTTATTTATTTATTTTTTAGGGAAGGGCCTAAGGGTGTTCAGGGTCTCACTAGTAGATTAGACTCATAGTGATCACCTGTTTACAGCCTCCCAAGAGCTGGGGTTTCAGGCACATTCCACCATGCCCAGTCTCAGTTGCTGTCTCAGCGCTCCCCTCGGATATAGCCAGCATAGCAGGCCCGGGACCGAAGCCCTGGCCCCTGCACCTGCTTGCAGGTTCTTTCGTTCATTGAGCTATTTGGCTGGACCTCACTTCAGGCTTTAGAAGAAAGTTAAAGTCCATTCTTTAGGATCAGAAGCCTTTGTAGATGAAGGAATGCCTGCATATGGGTGCTTATGCATTCACTTGTCATAAAACTGCCTTTTTTCCAGAAAGCCCATAATCTCCAGGTCATCTTGAAAATAACTCGTGATGTCAACTTGGACAGAATATATTTTGCTAGTGTCATTTGTGTTGCGACAGGGGAACAATAAACTCACATGTACAGATAACGATGGCCAAGCCCTGCTTTATTTTTAAGTGCCGACTTTTCAACTCTACTCCATAAAAGAGAGAGAGAGAGAGAGAGAGAGAGAGAGAGAGAGAAAGTAGAATGTCCAGGTAGCATTTTTAAGCAATTTGCTTTCAGGAGGAAAGTGACATGGAGTATCTGGTTCCTTCAGGGCAGAAGATAGCAGTTGTCATCTGTGAACTCAGTACATAGAATTGTGTGTCATAGTTCGCAGCTGCACTGAGAAGGAGACGATGTTACTGGTGTTTGCTCGAGGGTTGTTTCACTACCAACAGTGGCTGAGAAAGAATCCTTAGCTTCTTAGTCTCTGCACATTAGATAAGAAATGAAAAGGCTAGAAGTAAGGAAAAGGGCTTTTCTGAGATTCAGATACGCAGGCAAGGAGACTTCCTTCTAATAGTTTCTGCATATTCAAATTGATCGGGGGCTTTTCAGTAGGCATTTGGCTTAATGCTGTCTTTTTTATAAGTAGCGATTCTTGAAATAGCTGGTGCACAATCTTATCATTCTGAGTATTGTCGAAATGCATTATGAGGGGATTGGTGCAAATGTTGGTCTCCTTTAATTGGAATATTTCTCTGATTTGGGCTCAGTTCTTCACTTTGGCAGCTGGAATGTCAGTGTCTGTGGGACAGTGCAAATATTCTAGGCTAAGGCTCTCCATTTCTAGTTGGTTTTGTCATTATATTTCCTTTTACACTTGTTCATTGACTCCACTCTCATTTAACAGGAAAAAATCAATTACATAAGGGAGATAGAGATGTTTCAGTCGGACTAATAGACCAAAACCTCATTAGGGAGACAACAGTGGTGTAATGAAAGGTGCTTAACATCAGAAGACCTGGATTAAAGGCCTGGCTCAGCTCCTGACTGGCTTAGTAACAGTTGTAAGGCCTCTGCTTGCCCAGGAAGACAGAGGAGGCAAAGTGCATTTACAGTGGAGTAATATGTGCCAGGTGAAACCATTAAGGACTAGACAGTACTTCCAACGAAGCACTTCAAACAGGAGGATGGTAAGTATTTAAATATCATCACTAATGGATATGGAATACAAATACCTAAACATTTCAAAATACCTACATTTTCAGTTTTGAAATTTGTAGTAAAATATCCTTCAACAACTCTGTGAGAAAACAAGCAGATGTTTCTTACAGATTTGAATTTGTGGACTCAGAGTATCTCAAATTTTTGTCAAAGTACCCCCCCCCCCAAAAATATATATATATATATTTCTGAGAAGTGACCAGTTTAACTGTAGAATATTGTGCTTTTGCATCTATATTTATAATTTTTCCAAACTATGAAAACTTTTCTTTAGCAAGAGTCCAGTAAGTTTTGATTTCTTATAATTTTCTGACAGAAGAAATATAATCTGTGTTTGGGTCCACAGTAAAGAAAGAAATAAAGCAAATTTTCAGGGATACGTTTAAGTCTGTGGCTATTCACATACTATGTCTTTATGTTTTAGATAAAAAAAAAAAATCTATTGGTAATACACACAGTCCATAGCCTTACATAAAGGTCCAAGTCAATAGGAAAATCATGGTCAAGTTCACCTCAAGATCAGGCCAGCTCAGGAACAGAATCCAGATTTCATGGAAGACATTCTGACTTCCCATCAGAATGCCCTGTAGGTCTCCCAAAGGGTACGCCAGTTCTGAAACTAAGGCAGAAAGAGCGAAACATTCTCACTTTCAGTCACATCCCAGATCTTCAAATAATCATCATAAACACAGTTAGTACAAAATAAGAGTGATACATAGTCTTTAATATAAGATATTTTATCTCTTTAAGCTAAAGGAAAACTCTTCAAGGCTAAAAAACATGTATGTGTTTCTGTGATCCAAATAGATCAAGTGTATTCAAGGTGGTATGGCTGTAGATAATATAAAAGTTACATTTTTTTGTTATATAGGTCTTGGTTTATCTTGATCTTATCCATCCAGCAGAAAAGTCTAACCACAAGGCCTAAAAATTAAAGCCAGATTAGTGTGCTGATCTGTAAAAGGCTCAAGTCAACAGCTTCTGACATTGCCAGTTCTGCTGATAATGCACTATTATTATGGACCATTGGAATATATGTACAACTATTTTCACTTAGTTCAATGACAAGAAAGATTTGTATTAGTAGTATTAGACAAGCTATCAAGTCTCCATTTTGTACTACTCTGAACAACTACCTACAAAGACAATAATATGCAGTGTATTAATTATTGTAACTCTCCTACTAAGCTCTTGTGAAACTGTGTCATTGTTATTTCTTTCTCATTAAAATTAATAAAAAATATGCACATATATTACATTTTATGCATAAAATACAGAGTAGCTGGAATCTACAGTGATTATATCTACAGAGATTATATTGTTTCTCTCCATTTCCTTAAAAAAATGGGTGAAAGGAAGTGGGAATTTTGAAATTAATCCAATGAGTTGTCAGGGCCTATAAAATATAATGGCAATAATAAAATGTGTTACCTGCCATATATTTATGAAGTGCAAAATTAGTATCAAAGAAAGACTATGCTAAT
The DNA here is from genome assembly GCA_004027025.1 of Myocastor coypus. Classification (NCBI taxonomy): domain Eukaryota; kingdom Metazoa; phylum Chordata; class Mammalia; order Rodentia; family Myocastoridae; genus Myocastor; species Myocastor coypus. The sequence continues at coordinate 7,912 of PVJA010038529.1, forward strand.
ATTAAAAAAATGCAAGGCTGTTACCCCAAAGCCAATCCTATGGTCCGATAGTCTGTAGACTGCAGCTAAGTAGGAGGGAACAGAGTGCCATAAGGCCCTTGTTGAGCAGCGTAGAAGTGACAGACAAAGGAAGGGCGTCCGAGTGGCATATTTTTAAACATTACAGGAAATTTTTGCAAGAATTAACTAGGGTAAAATCACATATGAAATTCGCTTTCTCGGGGCCTGGCAGGATGGCTCAGTGGACTAAAGCGCCTGCTTAGGAAACCTTGGGCGGCTTCAGGGACCGCGGTTCGCTCCCCGGCACCACATGCTGCGCAAGCCCAGCCCTGAGGGCAGGTTGAGCCAACCATAAAAATAAACAATAAAGAAACAAAAAGTTCTGAAACAAGAAAAAAGTAAAATTAAAAAAAAAGAAAAGAAAAAGAAATTCGCTTTCTTTGTGACCCAAATTAAACTTTAGACTTTATGATATTTTAGTTAAAAAGAGATGCTGTGGAGTTTGTGTATTGCACTTAGTTTATTGGCTCCAGGGAGACCCAGACACTGACATTTTATAAGTTTGGTCACAGAGAAAATGTTCTTAATTTCCTTTCTGATTCCAATCTGGAGTACAAACAAGATTATGTATGGCATTGAGACAACATTTTGATACTGGTATAAAAAAAGTAAAAGCTAGCTAAATGGTCATGCTTGGCATCTATATTAAATCATGCATGGAGTAAAATGTTCATAACCACATCAGAGAAAGGTTTTCTTTGCAATTCAGTCGAAAGCAGGTCTAGCCTCTCTGTAAAGTATTTTATTCTGTGGCTCTATGCATCAACAGAGGTATAAGAAATGGAGTATTTATATTAATTTTGATGGTAAATAGAATTTAGAGTGTCTTCTGGAGCTCCTAAGGCTTTAATATGCTATCAGTGAATAGTTTCTATTTTGGTTGTTAATGGAGAGGGTTATTACTGGGTTTGTGGGGAAGAGGGGAGGATGTGGTTGATAGGGTCATGCTTACCCATTGTATTCTTCCAGGCTTCCCCCCTTACCATGGTACCTGAAGATGTGTTAATAAGAACAGATTTCCTACACTGTTAAATGCCCATTAAGCAATCTATGTACTATTCCCCCCTCCCCCCCACGCCGGGCTACGTTAAACCCAGCAAATAAGACGTTTGTTGTGAAGAGCGTGTAACATTTAAATCTGTGGAAAGATGAGACTCAAAACACACCGGGTTTAGGAAAGTTCAAGAAAGCATAGGTAATGTTTTATTTAACATCAAAATTATGCACTTCACAGAGGTTTTATGTGTCTTGGAAGTTGTACTTTAATGAGCTTACTGCACGATAATTAAAACCAAAGTCAGCATAAACAGAAAGGGCAAAAGCTCACCGTGTGTCTTAATATAGATGCCATTTGAATGTGGGGTGAGGTAGCTTCAATGTACAAGGGTGTCTCCCATATTACAGGATGTTCAGTATTTCCAGTGCCCAGTGAGACTGCTGCTAGGGCCCAGATGTCACTGGGATAACCAGAAATATGCTTATAGGTTCCCAGTGTTCCCTGGGGGACTACTAATTCATCCACTGAAAACCACTGCTTTATTATAAAACCCAATTATTCTTTCTTAAGTTATTGCTGTCATCTCCTGCTCTTTTCACCTGTCAGTGATTTTGTTACTATTGCTTTGCATGTCCTGATTTTAGAACTTGCTTTATCAATGAAAGATTTTCTTTCTCTGCTGGTTTCTTTTTCTAACCTACACACAGAATGTTGTATCTAATCATGCATACGTCCAAGGAAAGAAGCCTTCAAATAAAATGTTATCAGACATCTGATCCACTTATATCACTTTCTGTAGACATATGGAATCAGCCTGATATTTTGGAGGTTCTAATGAAATGTAAGGAAGCAATTAATGTTTAAAGGACAAATGGATGTTGCACCAGGTACTATTTGATAAGACTCATTCACCCATTACATTTTTAGAATAACTTTATTTGTTTATTTACAATAATTAATACATTGCCTATTGTTGTCTTCATTGTGGTTGTTCAGAGCACAGGATGCAGATGTGATTTCTTGTCGAAACATCATTAGTACCGATCTTTCTTTTCATTGCTCAAAGAGAAAGTAGCTTTATGTATAGTCCAACAGTCTATAACAGTAGTGGTTTATCAGTTCATCTGGCATGATCGGAAGCTGAGGGACTAGAGTAGGCCTGATAGCTCAGCGGAGTAAAGTACCTGCTTTGTCACAGCGCAGAGGCCAGGGTTCGATCCCCAGCATGAGTTCCAGTCTCCACCCCTGGGGTTCACTGAGACAACCATTGAGACTGGGCATGGTGGAGCGTGCCTGTAAGCCCAGCACTTTTGGAGGCTGAAAACAGGAGAATCACTATTAGTCCAATCTTCATAGTGAGACCCTGTAAATGCATAAAAAGAAAAAAACAAGAGAGAGAGAGAGAGAGAGGGAGAGAGAGAGAGAGAGAGAGGGAGAGAGAGAGAGAGAGAGAGAGAGAGAGAGAGAGAGAGAGAGAGAAACTGAGGGATTATCATTTGGGAATTCTATTTCCATAGCTTTGTTTTCATCTTATTTTGATTCTCTGCAATATTATGTACTGTTACACATGAGCAGCATATTTGAAATTTGTTTCTTTACTTTTGCCTTTTTGTTCAGGTCCCAAATATATGAGGTTTATTTATATATCTGTCATTTCATTTCTTTGGAAAGAATTTTACTAATCTTTTTTATTAATCAAAATTTTCCATCATCCAGATATGAACTAGTTTGTACAAACTCAAATATCTCTCTTTCTATTATATTTTTAATTTTTAAAAAAAATATATGCAGTTCACTTCTCTTTCTTAAGAAGTCTGACAGAGGATGATTCATCAAACTGAAACAGGCTTTCTCTGGTTATAATTTACATGAGAAATATCAGCTGATTTTTATCATATTTTTGAGAATTTGAATAAAAACTACTTTTCCAGTATGGAAGGCATTTCAAAACATCAATTTTTCGCTGAAAACATTATTCCTTCATCACTTATCTATCTTTCATTATGTAAATTTTATGAAGGAATGGAGTTCCAGTATTGTAACTCATAATACCTGTCCTTTGCTTCACCCTGAGGCTTTAAAACATGTTTATATCCAACTAGTTGAATAATGTCCCCGCCTACCTTGAGCCCGCATCATTCTTCTTGGAAGGGTGCTCATGATGAAACATTTCATGTACCTTATTTAATGGATAGTGAAGTTTACACAGGAATGCAAGCTCCGCACTGTGCACTCGCTACCTGCCTCTGAGAAAATGACAGGACCTGGACCTCAAAAGCGTCCTGTGCCTCTTCTGCTCACCTCTGCCTCTGCTGCTCCTTCAAGGGTGAACTCTAGCCTGAATTTTATGCAGACAGCTCCAATTCATTGCTACCAACATCCAGAGCTACATCTGAAATTAACAGTCTGTTAGTTTTGCTTGTTTTTGAAGCATATTCTGTGTATGTATTTTAAGACTTTTGTTACAGTATTATTTATGTGACATTCGTCCTTGCCAAATGCCTATACTTATGGTTACCTCCTTTTCTTTGCTCTGGAGCAGTGACAGTGAGCTTTTTAGAGCTGGCAATGCAGCAAACAGACTCAGGCTGGGGATACAGCTAAGTGGCACAGTGCCTCCCTGACAAGTGAGAGGCCATGAGTTCGATTCCCAGTACTGGGGGTTGGAGGGAGAATGGCACATGTCACAGAGATTTGCCAGCACTGTTCTAAAGTGTTAAACATCGTGATGTTTACTGTGGAATCATTGCCATCCTTTTCATAGTGTGAACAATGCTTCTATGGGAACTTATTAAGGCCGGGATGGTGAGCATCCTCTACAGGTCCAGACCTAAAAGATGAGTCATGATGATGTGTGCTATTAGAAGGTGTCCAGACCCTGAGGCCAGGAGGCCTACTGGGAGAGCCATAGGTCCCAGCCCCTGGGGTGCTTTTTAAGTAGATTGTGGGCCTGTGGCCCCTGCCTCTTTGCTCTGTGTTTGCCAGCTGTGAGATGGGCAGGTTGCTCCACACATACTCCTCTCGCTGCCCTCCATCATCCCAAACCCAGAGGAAGGACTGGAAATTTGGACGGGAAACTTCTAGGGAGAGCCAAAATAAGTTTGACCTCTTTACAAGTTGATTATTTTAGGTATCTCATTATAGTGATGGAAATTTGTTGTAACACAATATTCTTGTCTCTGTTTCCTGTATAATATGCATAGTAATACAGTAATATTAATCTGTACATTATTATTAATATTATAATATGCATAGTAATTGTTCTTATATACTTTATGCAGTACAGTTCCAAGATCCTACAATTTGCACATGCTTCACCTTACTAAAAATATCTCAAAAAGTGCCTAGCCATTTTTCAATGTGGTTGTACCAATTTGCACATCAGCTGTATTTGAATGGTACAACCAAAGTTTTATCAATGTTTTGAAAGTGGGGTATTTAGGACCACTGTGTCTACTCTCCTACAGAGTTTATATTTGTATGCTTCAATGTGTTTCTGTTCAAATATTTTTCATTAATTTCTAGTAGTTTTTATATATTCTGGATTTGAGCTTTCTGTTGGTATTTTGCCATGAACATCCAAGCTTGTGAACTTTTGACTCCTTCTTGTGTTTTGTTTTGTTTGGTTTTGTACAAAGAGGCTATCCTTAACAGAATCATATTCATCAGTCTGTTCCTTTTATAACAATTTTAGTGTGTATTAAGAAATTCTTACAAGTTTATAAACATTCTGTTGTGATTTCTTTGTTGCTTATGAAATAAATATTTATATTCATTTCCTTCTATTTGGATGTCCATTTTCCATCAGCATTTATTGTCTGTGTCAGTGGTGACAAAACGATACACATATGCCACAGTGGCCATGAGGTGATCTCTCTGTCTCCCACAAGTTAAGCCTCTCCAGCAGTTGAAAGTTGGATAATAGCGTTCTTTCGTTTGTTTCCTTTTTCTAATCTAAGCATTCAGGTTTAACTTCGTTGTTAATGCTGGATAAACAATATTTATGGCCTGCTCAACCATAAATATAGTTGGCTCATGTGTACATGTTTACTTCTGGAAACTGTTGTGTCCTGGTTTTTCGTGGCCCTTACCCCTTTAATAAACCGAATGCAAATGATGGATTAAGGTTCAAGAAAATTCCTGCTGAGATTTTTGTTGAAACAATAATGACACTGGCTATCAGTATGAAGTTGAACTCCTTATGATATTGAAAATTCTTACTTAACAGCATGTAATACTCATAATTAATTTAGAGGTTTTTAGTGTCTTTTGAATACCTTTTTATGAACAGTATCCTGCCCACTAAACTGTACCTGAAAATCCTTCAACTGAAGTTCTCAAATGAGAAGATTATCCCAATATTTTCAGATAGTAACCATGAAATATTACATATCTTACTTTAATAATAATTTACCTCCAAGAAAAATTAAACATAGTTACCAACAGAAAATGAACAATAGTCACACAGGTTTCTCCCTCCCATCCACAAAGCAAATGACTTTCCTAACCTTTCTTGCATCCTGAGAATCATTTCTCAAGTCAGTTATCATTTGCTTTTTCCATTTCAGTGGCATGGCTAATTACTTAGAAGGCAGGTGTTTTTCCAAGTAATTGTAGTTTATGCTATTATCTTTTGCTTAAGTGTGTGCACTCTGAAATACAAATACTAATAAATATCTAATGCAGTAGTTAGTTCTTAGCTCATGCTGAATATGTACCATTCTCAGGCTTGCAACAGTAGTGTACCATACACGATTGGGGTCTGCTAGAGTTTCCACAGTGATTCCTTTGGGTATCCTCACAACACCTGTGGGACATCTTTCTTTTGTTTTGTTTATTTACTTTGTCTATTTGGTTGCCATTCTTATGTTGGAGAGACACAAAGTGAAATGAAGGACTTCAGACTCACAGGTGCTGCAATTAGAGCCTGCCCTTGCCTATTCAGGCAATGGGAGGGACTGTGGGGCTTGAAAGGCTCTGCTAGATGCTCTACTTGCCACTCAGGTTACCCAAAATGAAGCCTTAAATGGTGTTTGCAAATTAAAATGTTATAGGGTTCTTTCCTGTGTCTAATGTCCTACCCTACTGTTGAATTTCTTGGCCCTGAGGACATTCTAGTTTGCTAAATCTGTGTTGGAGTAGACCTGGCATTCTTTATTGCACACACGCATTTTTTTACTACCTTGAACTTGGTACTACTTCACATTTATGCTGATTACTTAACAGTAGAAAAATCTTTGCTTTTGCTTTTTGATTCTATAATGAAAAAAGATGTAAATTATTATCATTTTTGTAGGACTTGGGGTTGAACTCAGGCCCTTATGCTTGCCAGGCAGGCACTTATTCTACTGAGCTATTTCCCTAGCCTCCAGAGATGTAAATTATTATTCTCTTTAGAATATGCACAGAACACATAATGGTGTCTTATGCTCAGTGTGTGCTTACTTGATGTTAATTGGTGAAGAAAAAGATTGAACTTTTCCACCAAGTAGTAAGATTTCATCTATCAACATTTAATTTTGTTAAAGTCACCTCACCTTATTATAAGGAAAAGTGGCTAAATCTAGCAGATAAAAGCATTATCAGCTCATAAAAGAAGACTTACTCTGTGCTTGATGCTATATGGGATTTTATCAGGTAGCTTCTGGGATTAGTTTTAGGTTCTGGAGATACTATTCATAGAAGAGTTATATGAAAGGGTTACACTTCAAAGGTATTTCCAAAAAATATGTTTGATGTGGCATTTATCACATGCCTTGTTCTCTGACTAAAGGTGTTTCTCTTTGCACGCTCCTGTAGGAATGTTCTATAATCTTTATTAGAGCAGTGTTTGTCCCTAAGATTTGAATGTCTTCCAATAATTCAGAGTTTTGCTGAATGCCAGAAATTAACCAGTCTTAAATTAAGAGAGGTAATTATCAATGAACAGGTGCCTGCTAACTCCAGAAGGGCAGGCTCCTTTCATCTCTTCTAATGTTTCACGTTTGCTTTTGAGCTGTGGTCAGTGGAAGCCTATATCATCATCCAAAAATATGCAGGCTGCTCTGTTTCATTAATGTCTTACTCATTATTTAACATCCAGAAGTTGCAGAGATTCCAGGAAATGTTTGTTTCTTGGTGGGCATTCCTGGTGGCAGCAGTAGAGAAAAGAGAGTAAGGGCTTTAAGAAGTATTTCAATACCACCCTGTGATAAGGAAAGCCAGCATTTTTTTTCCTATTAACAAGTTGCTCTGGCACTGTAAAAGGTTCAGCTGATAAATGCTGTCAAAGTGCCTTCAGTGCATAGCTTTCCTATTGTATCTAACATGTTAGTTTTCATTTTAATGATAACAAAATATGCACTGTTTGTTGTTTGTTAAACACACAGCATGATCTCTGGAGTCATCTTGTTAACCACAAAGGAGAATCAATGTCCCCTTTCAGTGACCATTAATAAAATTTTTCAATCAAAAGCTGTGGAATTGTGCTGACTTAATAATTCACTTTCTTCCAAGAGCACCACAGAAGTATATACCTTGTTGCAGTTGACTTTCAGCCTGTTACATTACGTGTGAATATATCAGAAAGATGAGGGCACAGCTAAAAGTATTAACTCTCCTATGCTTTTTAGGAGATACCTGTATGTCTCTCAGAGTTCCTATTTATACAACTCTTCATGCTGATCACTGCTACCACTGCTCTGATTTCCAAGGAATGATTGCATTGTAGTTATTATAAGTGCTTTGTATAAGCATTTTTCTATCCATCACAGTTTGGTTGTAGGACCCCCTTGAATACTAGAATCAATGAGTGTACAGTCAACATATAAAACAGCCTAATTCTTGCATATATTTTGTGTGTATCTACTAATAGACTGAAAATCATCTCTAAATTATTTAGAAAGCCTAATACTGTACAATGTATATGCTTTGGAGTGGCTATTACACTGTATAAGTTGGAGAAAGCTAACAAAATTTACATATGTTCAATATGGATGCAGTTTTCCTTAATTATTTTTATTTTCAGTTGATTGAATCCTTAGAAGTAGGATTATGATTCTGAATAGCTAGCTGTATATATTCATTTGATCTTCACAGCACCCATTGTTAGGTGCTACTATTTCACTTGCACATTCAAACATACAGAAATGGAGACAAAAAAGCTTCAGTATTTTTTTCCAAGGCTATATATAGCCAGGATATGATAGGGCTTCTGTAGGAACCCAGATATTCTGGTTCTGAAGACTGCACTTTTAACCAAAATTAATGTGTCAAGTTGATGGAAATGACATCTGGTACACCTTGAAGAGAGAACACACCCATGGGGTGTTTGCCTATCTGACAGAGATCATTTTGTAGTTAACAAAAAAGAAGCAGATTTGTCTATATAGATAGTTTAGGAACGTAGACTTTAGATTATGCTTCAGGTCACATTTCCCAAGCCTGAAAATGGAAAATAGTTTGGAGCAGAAAGAGAGATGTTTCTAGGTTCTGTTTTGTTTTGTCTTGTTTCGTTTTGTTTTGTTTTCCTTCATAGATATGTCATCTCCCGTCGCACAACTGTCTCCTGCAACCTCAGACGGTGCTAAATTCACAACAGGATTAAATTTTCAGTTCTTGCCCTTAATAACTGTAGAGAAATCCTTTGGAAAGGACTCACTAGAAGACTTCTTTTGTTTGTATATTTATTTATTTCTCACATTAAAATTTGATATTTTATAATATTACAAGGAAGCTACAGACCTGAGGAACTGGGAATCCATATTTTATTTTCCTTTTCCCTTCTATAAATATAAATCAGCAAGTAACAAAAAGAATGATTCTGACTGTAGTCATTATCCCCAGTGGATTAAATATGGGCGTTATAATTCAACAATATCTGATTACTGAATGGAACTAAAGGAAGAATGAAAAGGCAGGGCTTACAGATAAATTATAGCTATAATAATTTTGTCTGTAAGTTACATATGAAATTGAAATTTATGACAGGCATCCAGACCAAAAAAGCAAGACATTTGGATTTTTCTCACTGTCCTAATCAGTTTCCCAGTTCCCTTTTTAAGTAGTGCCCTTGCTGAGACTAAGTTGTTACAGAAACCTCTGACATGCTTCCAAGAGACCTTTTGAAATCCTACTTTTGTTTCTAGACAGTGATTTTGGCCCTCGCTGAGTTTTAGAACACGAAGGTCATTCTTCTATGTTGTTGAACTATGATTCACATGTTCATGTTCTAGGAAGTGGACTGAGAAGAAAAAATTGCTACTTTATTAATTAGGATCCTTTAACAGTTTGGATTATCAAGCTTAATCGTTTGCTTATTGATCTAAAGTCGTCTCTCTTAGTCATCATTAGTGGCTGTCCGTGAAGGATTATCTGGTTCCATTTCATAAACATGCTATTATTTACTGCATTTGTATTCCCATTAGAGTTGAGATGTCATCTAATATTTCACTGAGTCTATATCTGTTTCCTAAGAAGAAGGTTGGCTGTAGGAATGGTCAACCACTGTCTTCTTGTTACCCCTCAGTCGTGCTCAAATTTTTGTGAGGTGATCTGGGACCGCCATGGAGAAAATAGTCAGTATCCAGCTGAGCCAGTTGTGGTGGTGCTATTTCAAAGAATTTCCTTCCCAAAGGTAAGAACTACTTCGCCATGTGCCACTTTTCCCCTGATGAACAGCTGGCTCCGAATCTTTTGGAATTACCCATCGTACTTTGAGACCTAGTTTTATACCCAAGATGGTGACTCATTCATTATGTTCTCTAGTTCTTAATTCTAACGTAAAAGATGATATAGAATGAATTGGACCCTTCTCTACCTGATGGCCTCTCAACTAACTAATGCCACCTTGATGATCCTCATTGTTGTTCATTTGGCACCACATCCTATATTCTATATTTTGAAAATGTTGCATATTGTCCTGTACATTATCATAATGACTATCCTTATGTGTATCTTTGTCGTATGAAAACAGACTGTCTCTCCATAAACAAAAATAGTATGACCTCTATGTGGATAGTGCTGTCTGGTTCACTTAGTGAGTACTGTTTGTTACCTTGTTTTATTTTCAAAAACCTCCTAGCAGACCCAACAACCTCATAGTCTGTTCATTTGTTATGTTTCTCATAAATATACCAGGATCCCCAGGAAGCCATGAACTGGCCCTTCTTCCTGCTGTATTCCTCACCCTGGGAACAGGGCTTAGTGTACAATAACGATTTAATGAGTAATTGTTCAATGAATGTACTTTCACCCCTTGCCCTCAGGTTGCAACCCAGCCAACCCAGCTGATAAGAAGGGGAAGAATGTGTTTCCAAGCTTAGGAAAGTCTTTCAGTTTTGCATAATATTCAGTAAAAAGGGTTTTGCAAGTTGAATGCTCATGTTTCTTTGTGGTCTTCATTGGTTTTAGCTGTTTCTGGGATTAGAGGATCCAGCATGACCACCAGAATGTCCTGCAGTAACCCCTTAGTGAAAGCACAAATTTGGATCAATAAAACTCTTGCTTTTCACAGTGTATGAAGTTAAGAAGTTAGGGTAATTACTTTTAAAAGAATATTATTTCAAACGGGTGAGTCATCATGTTAAAATTCCCATTAGAAATTATACTTAAAAATTTCGGTGAACTATTTATTAGGTTAGAGCACTAATGTGTAATTTTAACCTCTTTTATGTGTTACACATTTTTAAGCCGCTTGAGGTCCGAAGAGAATAAAATCATACTTTTATGGGTCTTCTACTTTAGAAAGAAGATGAATGAATTAACAAAGCATAAGTAATGTTGACAAAATATACACAGTAAAGTGCCAAAGTAAGACAGTGAGGGGCACAGCATGGGGAGGATGCAGAGTGCAAAGCGCTCCCCTCCCTGCTGATGGTAGGAGCGCAAAGTTCCTGAGGGGAAACAGGCTTAGAAACTCAAGGAACTGGAAACGTGGGTCCTTTGTTCCAGAAGCAGTTGGTGTCTGGACAGTGCCTGGGAGGAAGAGACCTTGCCTTACAGTCTCTGCCATACTGCAGAGAGCTTTGATGACATTTTAAAGTCACGTTGAGTGGGAACATGACTGAGAACTTGAAGCCCCACAAAGCATCTCCAATGAAGTAAGCTGGGAGGGGAGTGATGCAGCTCTGACTAGCGATCATGGTCATGAGAAGAAACAGAGGAACCTGAGACATGGACTGGCACTAGCGCTGCTGCTCCTGTGCCCTTATTCTCTATTTTGAAAAGCTGAGTTATACAGGTCTTGCTTCGACTTGCCCTTGACCACCCAGCAAGAAAAAAAAAAAAATCCTTAATTACAATGCATGGAATGCAGAGCTAGATTGGTGAGATGAGCTTTAGGAGGCTTAGATTCAATAGCCTCCAACATCACAAGCTTCACTGGTGGCCCGCTGCAATTGCAAAACCTTTGATTGTATATGTATCTGCTTCCTTTTAGTCCAAAGAGAAGTATATTCTTTCCTGTTTTTTTTCTTTCTTTCTTTCTTTTTTCTATGCAACATTAATAGGGAGGTGGGTTATGCCCACACACTGCACTCTATAGAATGATTGTGAGGACAATATGCAATATGTCAACTTTCAAAGAAAAAAAGGGGGAAAAGAAAAAAAAAGTAATGTGGATTTAGAAAGGTTAATGTTTAGTTGTTTGATCAATCTTATATACGTATATGTATTAATCTAAACTGATCCGATGATGAAAATATGTAATATAACCATTGTTAAATTTAAACA
>PVJA010038530.1:0-19710 GCA_004027025.1 Myocastor coypus
AATATGCAATATGTCAACTTTCAAAGAAAAAAAGGGGGAAAAGAAAAAAAAAAAAGTAATGTGGATTTAGAAAGGTTAATGTTTAGTTGTTTGATCAATCTTATATACCTATATGTATTAATCTAAACTGATCCGATGATGAAAATATGTAATATAACCATTGTTAAATTTAAACAATAAAAGAATTGGAAAAAAAAAACTATAATCTTCAAAATCTCAATGATGGCCTTATGATTGATTTAGAATTTTCTTCTGCATTTTCCTTTTTCCAAGTTTCCTGATGTACATAGGTATAAATTTGATAATTATAAAATGTGGAGAGTTTTTATTTAGTTCATTTTGTTTGAGTTTACACTTATCTAACCACTGAAGAATTATTTTAGAGCAATTTTACTATAACAACCAAAATGAAATAAAGAATTATTATGTTAGTATTAACATAGATAAATCATATATTTTTCATGCTTCAACTATTCCAATAATTTGTGTCCTATATGTGCCAGGGTAGGTTGCTTCACTGGTTTGAACTATACATATGGTTTTACCCGTCTAACTTGGATAATAGAATTTGATTATATGTGTTTATGCCCTGTTAAATTTTTTCTTCCAAAGAGGTTCAGAGTGTTACTGTGAAAAAAATACCACCTGTTATTTATTTATTTTTGACAAAATAAAACTAGTGAAGTGGGACAACTTTAAGCACCTTAAATTTTTTCAAAAATTTTTATTTATTTATTTATTTATTTATTTTGTTTCAGAGCCTTTGTTTGTTTATTTACTCATTTTTATGGCCGGCTCAGGCCGCCCCGAGATCAGGGCTGGCGCAGCATGTGGTGCCGGGTATCAAACCGCAGTCCCTGAAGCTGCCCAAGCTTTCCCAAGCAGGCGCTTTAGACCACTGAACCATCCTGCCGGGCCCCAAGCACCTTAAATTGTATGATATTACCTGGCAGATACTGTAAGAACAGAACATTTATTATTACCAGAAATTGTACAAAACTCAAAGGCAAAAAAGTAAGTTGTTTCATATTTCATGTAAAGAAATGTGAGGGCCTCTTTTCACATCTGTTAAGTATAAAATAATTGATGCAAATTTAAATGGAGCCTCTAATCAAAGTCACATAATTATGCTACATTGAAATATTCTAGGTATAACAGTTTTCCAAAGTTTTGATAGCATCAATACTTTTTTTTTTTTTTTTTGTGATTCTGGGGATTGAACTCAGGACCCTGCACTTGCCAGGCAAGCACGTATTACTGAGCTATCTCCCCAGCCCTCAGCATCAATACTTTTTATTTTTACTCTTTTGACTTTGTCCGTCTTTGTCAAATAATGGTTAGAGCCTTCCATTCACCCAAGAAGCATGGCTGGAGTTTAAGAAATTTTCACTTTTATTTAAATCTTTTATTTAACAGTAAACTCAGTTTATGTCCAACCCTGTAAGTCTCACAACTGGGAAATCTTTTATTCATGAATTTCAGAGTCCTCAGCTGAAAGTCTTTCTGATACACAAAATTGGATGACTGAAGGGCCCAGCTCCTGATGAAAAGCCTCTTATCATCCTCTCAGTTGTGATGTACTACATGCCCTGAGATTGTTTAACTTCCTCAGTTAATTTCTTTGGAGATGAAAAGGTTAGATCCACAGAGCCTGGGCCTATTTCCAGTTTATATTAGCGCCATGTTTCTTGGTCTAATTTCAGATGTCCAACTCACTGAAAATGTTCATAAAATTTTAAAGGGTTGTTTTCACATGTAAGTAAAAAGAATTAACTTCTAATTTGCATAATATTTAGGAAAAAGATATCTTCACATTTTAGTAATTATTGAAAGAATGAATAGGTATTCTGCATGACAATCAATAATGAAATGCACTGCTGAGAAAAAGTAATTGATTTGCAATTAATTAAAGCACTTTAAGCCATAGCAGTTATGAATTTTTTAATATGAATATGAGCATAATATATTCCACTTAAATACTCAGATGAGCATACTGGTAGAATAGAGGAAACATTTGCAGATAACATATGGGGAAGGAAAGACAATATGAAAAGGATAAAATTAGTGTATAAAATAATCTGAAAATATGGGAAGACTTCTCTCCCACGTGAAGTGTAAGAGACGAAACAGTGGCCATGCATCCCCAAGCTAATAAGCGAGGCACAGAATCTGAAGCAGAAGCGTACGGGGACTGGAGTCAAATGAACTCAGTATCCATGAGCTCATTTACCAGCATGCCAATTCATCCACTCTAGAAATACTGCCTGCTCTCCACACGGAAGACGCCATCATGGTCTCAGGGCCTGTGAGCAGGTCAGCTCAAACTCGCCTCTCCCAAAGTCCTGCTCTGAAGGCGACAGTGAGCCCCATGAGGACTCTGTCATACTTGGTTTCACTAGAAAACCAAGTGCACGGGCCGGAAAGCCAGGTTTACTCCAGATACCTGGAAACCACCTGGGGCAGACATGGCTCAGACTGGAGACCAGAGAAGGGGGCAGCAGAAGCTACGACGCTTGGTTCTGGACACCTGGGGTCTTTGTCAGGAATAGGAGTTGACTGTGTCCTGCCCTTGCCCCACACCGAGAGCCCGAGACAAGCATGGACATTGTAGGAAGGTAGATATAAAGAGGTACGATCAGAGACTGGCTCCTGATTAGATCTGGCCACATGAGACAATCTGATTTCATTCAAAAATGGTGATTCTTGGCTGGGGATTCAGTTCAGCAGGAGAATACTTGCCTAGCAAGTTGGAAGCCCTGGGTTTGGTCCTCTGTATAAAAGACAAAAATGGTGATTCTCTGTCAGATGATCACAGAAGAAACTATAAATAATAATAACAAGGATCCGAGTGAAAGTGAGCTTCTATTGGGCCACACTACAATCTGGCACTTTCCAGGCAGGTAATTCGCAATAAATTGTGGTTTGTAGCCAGCAAAAGAGGATCCACCAGGGGCTTCTGGTTTAAGAGCATGGATTCGGAGGCTGGGTGCAGAATCATACTTAGCTCCTTTCTTACTGTAAAATCTTGCCTCCGATTCCCAAGGTGTAAACAAGTGGATGCCGGTCCTGTCAGGTGCTTTGAGGGATGATGAGGAATAGCTATGCTAGAGTCTTTAAACTATTCATGATAGTGTTCAGTCCTAAGTGTTATTGCTTCTAAGAGTCTATTTCGGATGCTATGAGAATACTTGAGTTCAGAGCCTCTATAGCGGGGTTTATTTGGCTCACGGTTCTGGTGGCTGGGAGGTCCGAAGGGCCAATGCCAGTCTCTGGGTAAGGTCTCTCTAGCTGTGTCACCGTGTGGCAGAGAAAGAGGGAACTGGCTGAGTGGGCAATAGGATTGGTGGCGGGAGCCAGGCTCCTCACCAACAACCCATTTTCCTGGGAACAGCCTCGCCTGGGGTGGGGGGGAAGAGAGACATTACTGTCTCCCAAGCGCAGTCCCAGTGATCCAGTGACCTTCCACCAGGCTCCTCTTCTTCCAGGTTCGACACCAACACCAGGTATACTGCAACCAGTTCCAACACAGGAGCCTGTAAGGAGCTCAACTCCAGCTGCACCCCCCACCCCCACAGCTCCGCATGTCAGCTGTCACCTACATGTCACACAGGAGATTTAGGCATGAACAGGGGGATGTGCTCAGAATCATCTGGCTGGTGTGCAAAGGCGAGAACCTCATTTTGGAGATTATAATACTGTCTATGATTGGTAAGTCTCCAAAGTAGTGGAATAGGGGCTGGTGAGATAGCTCAGCAGTCTAAAGCGCCGGCTTAGGCAAGCTTAGGCAAATGCAGGGAGTGTGGTTTGATCCCTGATGCCTCATGCTATGCCAGCCCTACTGCCAGGTCAGGGCGAGCCGGCCACACACACACACACACACACACACACACACACACACGTAGAGGAATATTCAAGGGGGAAACTAGAAATGGTTTGTATTTAGCCTGATGTTTCTTAGGAGAGAATTTTAGAGTCAAGCTGGAACAAGAGGATATCAGGCTTTTAAAGGTCAGCTTTAATTTCTTTAACAATTTTATCCATTTTTTTTTTTTTTTGGTGGGACTGAGGTTTGAACTCACAACCTTGCACTTGCCAGGCAGGCACTTGTGCCATGGAGCTATCTCTCCAGACCCTAACAATTTTATCCAATTATGATTCAGAAAGACCCTGCTGTTTACTAAAGAGCAGGAGTGAAAGGCGTGCATCTTCACGGCAGTTACATTCTTGTACCTCATGTATCCTGGGTTGGGATTATAAAATATTAACAATATTGAATATTGGACAGGGGAAGCATTCTGTGCTTATGTTCCTCACTGTAATGTACTACCTTCAACTTAAACTTTAAGCTTTGGTGATGGTGGCTGATGGAAATTATTATTATTATGTTTTTTTTGGAACCAGGGATTAAACTCAGGACCTTGCACTTGCCAGGTAGGGACTTGTGCCCCTGGGCTCTCTCCCCAGCCTGCTGATATAAAATTACAAGTGAAAACTGCATATATATATATATATATATATATATATATATATATATATATTCATTTCATCATTAAAATTGGACATGTTCTCTTCAAAACACATTGCATCCACATTCTTTTCCAAAGACAATCATTCCACTACCCAAATGATGCAAAACCCAGATTTCTCTAAATAATATATAACATGACTCTCAACTGACCCTTGCTTACTTCTTTTATAAAATTTTTTTTAGATTTTAAAAAATACAAAATAGTGATAGAAAAAAAAAAACAGCATTGGAATGATACAAAATTTCACTAAAAAAAGTAATAGGAAATCCATAATGATTATTACCCGATGCTATCTTCAGATTAGTTGTCAGACCACCAGAAATAAAGTGTAAGTTTCGTTTAAAGACAAAACAAAACAAAACAAAAATAAGAGAGCTATAAGAAATTCAAAGTAACAAAAAACTATTTAAACATTTACTGCTCCTTTCAAAAGACCAGCAGAAATTAAAAACACAATTTTCCACACTATTCCACATACATAATTAAATTTATCTTTTTCCCTTCTCTAGTACGTTCTTCTCCTCATTGCAGTTTTTCTTTCCCATTGAATAGAACCTTTCTCTTTCATAGCGTCTATCACACCTTTTAGATTTCGTGATTTCAGTTCTTCTGGAAAAATACCCAGGAGGGGAAGGGCTGGCCTGAGTGGCATCTGCTATCCTAGGTTTCTGAGGAATCTCCAGACTGATTTCCACAATGGTTGTGTTTCTCATGGGAGAACCCAACTCTCTGCGTTCCTAACGGCACTGTGTGTTTGAGCATGCTCCTGGGTCTTTGCGAATGCCATCCTCCACGCCTAGACCCCTGACCCCTGACTGGGCTGGGCACCTTCGCTTTTGTATTGCTGTCCCTACAGAAGCACTGTGCACAGTACCCTGGGCTTCCGGAAGCAGGAAACTGAATCTTGTTCACCTCTACGTCTGTGTCTTCTCCCACCGTGACTTGAGCTCCAAAACTTCCATCTTCACTCAACAAAAGACAAATCCGTGTTTGCATTTAGTCTTTGATCACTCTCATCACTTCCTTTTCTCTTTCCCTTTCTTTCTTTCTTTCTTTCTTTCTTTCTTTCTTTCTTTCTTTCTTTCTTTCTTTCTTTCTTTCCTTCCTTCCTTCTTTCTTTCATATATATATATATATATATATATATATATATATATATATATATATATATATATATTTGGTATAGCGTCTCACTGTGCAGCTTGGGCCCCTCGTGATTCTCCTGTTTGCAGCCTTCCCAGTCCTGGGATGATAGGCACTCATAGCCACAGCTGGTCTTGATGGCAGCTCAGTGCACCCAGGACCAGGGCTGGCAAGGCATGTGGTGCCAGGGGTTGAACTCCAATCCCTGGGCATGCTTAAATAGGCATTTAGTCTGCTGAGCTTATCGTTCCAACCCTCTAGGACCTTTTTCTTATATTACATCTTTTATTTAAAATTTTTATTACCGTGTACTTGTTATTCAGACTAATGGGATTCATTCTGGTAGCTTTATAATGCATCTAACATGTGCAGACGATTTTCAGCACCAATTTCCCCTCTATGTCTCTTTCCTCCATTCCTTGTCCCTTCCTCTTCTCTAAAAGCCCTCTCCCTACTTTTTGGTCATGTCATCTTTTCCCACGTGCAAAAACTTTCTTTTAAACTTCACATATGGGAGGCCGGGCGTGGTGGCTCACGCCTGTAATCCCAGCACTCGGGAGGCTGAGGCAGGAGGATTGGTGCGAGTTCGAGACCAGCCTGGGCTACAGAAGTGAGCTCAAGGCCAGCCTGAACTGCATAGCGAGACCCTGTCTCAAAAAGACAAAAAAAAAAAAAAAAAAAAAGACTTCACATATGGGAAAAAATATGGCCTTGCTAGGCCCGAGTCTGGCTTACTTCATTTAACATGATGATCTCCCGTCCCATTCAGAGAACACGATCTAGTTCTGCTTGGTGGCCAAGTAACACTCCTTTGTGTGAAAGGGCAACCTTTTCTTTACCTCTTCTATGGATACCACATCCACTCATGTACGCCTCTTCATTAATGCTAGGGCACGGGTACCTAGGTTGAGTCTGCCCTTAACTGCTGTGAGTCAGCCTTCAGTAAACATGGGCGGTGGAGAGGACCATAAAGAGGGCTCAGCAGGATTTACATCAACCAACTGCCTTTCCAGGGTTACTCGTGAGTCTGCCCAAGGTCTAGGTCCTTTGTCTGGAGACGGGCAGTGGACTCACAGGAAGTGAACCCCTGTGAGTCCATGGTCCCTGAGGCCTGCAGTGGCCTGTGATGCTGTGAGGCCTCAAAGCGTACGAAAAGGCCATAGCTGAGGGTGCCTGACTCCAGTCTCAATTAGCTAGACAAAGACTACAGCGGCAGGCACCTCCCTGCTGCGGTGAGCCCCTTCATGGAGGTGCCATAGTATTCCTAGTGATCATACTATTTTACTTGGAGAAGCTGTTGAGAGGATTTCCAAGATTTATTTATTTATTTATTTGGTACAGGGCCTTGGTACACAGCTCAGACTCACAGTGATACTCCTGTTACAGCCTCCCCAGCACCGGTGTTACAAGCATATGCCACCACACCCAGTTTTGGTGGCTGGCCCAGTGCAGGGCTGGCGTGGCATGTGGTACTAGGGATGGAACCTGGGTCCTTACACTTTCCAGGTGGGTGCTTAGATGGCTGAGCTAATTTTGAAGGGTTCTGCTCAGATTTTCACCTTTCTTCAGTATTCCCCTCCTTTGTTTGAAAAATCAAATAAATGCAGGCTGCACAGAGAGGTTCTTGATGTTAGCTAGCCCCTAGAGAATCTTGAATTCTGTTAGAGGGCTCTGATCTTTCTTGAGCCTTAAAATTATACCACTTGACTCCTTTATTTTTGCTTTTGCTGTGCATTCATGTGCCCAGTCCTCAGTCACTATGGGGTAATGATCATTGTCACATGGGGGAGCAGTCCTTTGCACAGTGCTCTGGGCTGACTTTAGGTCGGCAAGGAAGACAGCAGCAGGCATGGCTCAACCAAATGGTGGCTCTCGCTTTGGCTTTTGGAGACCCTCCGTCCCTGTTTCCATAGTAGCCGTACTAATTTGCTGTCCCACTGACAGTGTGTAAAGAGTTCCCTCGTCTCACACCCTTGCCAGCCTTTGTGGTTTTCTGTATTCTGGATGACAGCCACTCTGACTGAGGAGAGACGGAATCTTAATGGAGTTTAGATCTACATTTCCCTGGTGGCTATAGAAGTTGAATTTTTAAAAATGTCAGGATCACTTTTGAAGTCTCCTTTGCAAATAGACCATAACCTCCTGTGCGTTCAGCTCACTTACTCTAGTATCCTAGCAGTTCGCAATATTTATGGCTAAGACACAATATTGATTGATGTCCTAAATTTATCTGGTCTTTAGTCATCTATCTTTCTTTGCGTAAGGTGAGATTCATGGCCAAGTCTATCATAAACAGTTTCCTGCACATATCACATAGCAAGATTTTTGTTTTGCCTCACTCACCTAGCTGAATGTAGCATTGCTTGAATTCAACATTCCGCCTTGTTCTGCAACTGCACCAAGATTTTTGAAGAAAATAACAATTTGGTTGACTGGTCTCACTTTAAATTCATGACGGATGCCTGAAATGGAGACTGGCTGTGGGTGACTCTGTGTCTTCCCCTAAGAGATTGCTTTTTAACTGAGATCATTTTCTATTGCTTCAATCTCATCAAAAATATCCTTCCCTTACATCCTAGCTCACAATCTAATCTATTACTTACTGCAATAAACAAAGAGACAATCTGGAGTGGATTTACTCCAAAGATACAAAGCTTGGGCTTCAGGCTTCCCATATACATAGTTAAATTTTTTTTTCAGAGGAATAAATTTCCAAGATGGTTCATGCTGCTGTCTTTTGCTACATAGATTCCCTTCCATGAAATTTCCTTGGGTGTAAGGCATCAGGCGCATTGGGGACTGGCTCAGGCGAGGCTTAGAGGAGGGCGCAGGTGGTTTCAGTGCGGCGCGGTGTATTTATGTGCTTTGCAGCCACTGCGGTTCTTTCTCACTGACTCCCTCTGGTCTTTTCTAGTCTGTGGCCCTTTCCTGTCCATTTGAGCTGTTTCCTTTTCTTTCAGGGACTCCGGGCTGGGAGCGATCTCCTCTCCTCTCCTCTCATACTTCTAGCCTTTCTGTCCTCCAGGTTACCTCTGGCTGCACATGAACATGAATGCCAATTAAAAGGTAGGATTTGCTTTGTCTTCACGGCCCCTTCCAACCACTTTCCCACTTTTTGTTCTTCTCACGGGAAGAGTGTAGAAGTAGCTTGGCCACTCTGGTGTTTGCTCACCTCCTGCTCACCCTTCAACCCATTCTGATGGGGTGCTGAGAACCCCTCTTGTGTAATTTTTAATGACCTTTTTCTGAAACAGAGGTTTCTGAGATACAGCTGTATAAGGTAGATTAGTAATTAGCTACCAGAGCCAGAATATACAGAATAGCTGATAAAGAACAAAAATAATTTTAAAAGTATAAATGCAAAAGTTACATTTGGGCTCAGGAGATAGCTTGACAGTGTAAGCGCCTGCCTGGCTAACTCAAGGACCTGGGCTCAATCCCTGCTGCTCTATGCTTTAACTTTTCAAAATGTGTGAAACCACTTCTTCTGGATCAGATAAATACCTTTTTCAATTTAGATATCTCATGGAGCAAAAAAGAATTCAGAAATATTATTACTAAGGGCAAACCGATCCTCTTCGATCTGTTTCGCTGGGAGTTCGGTGCTCGGCTCTCTGAGGCTCTGAGTTGCTGGCTCTTGGCTGCGCCTGCCATGGGCAGTGAGCCCTGAAGGTCCAAAGGCACACTGCCACACTCAGAGGTCTTCTGGATCAGAAAAGGTCATTGTTGTTTAGAGTGAGTTCGCTATAATTCAAGATTAGAATTTCTTGAAGATCAGTAATGAATATCTGGTATATAAGATGTCATTTATTCTTTATTAAATTATATAATATCCAATTACCTAAGAAGAAAATAACAGAGAGATTATATCACTAATCTCCTAACCTGTCAGTATTCCATCATAAGAGAAATGAAACTGCTGCATGTGCATATTTTTTTTTTTTTTGGCTTCAAAATCAGTAAAAGAGTAGGCAGAAAGTATACTGTTTATCATCAGTGCCTTCAATTTATGCATTAGGAATGAGAAGATATATTAAAATTATAAATTTCGTTTTGCCAGGTGGGGACCATTTGATTATAAATTAGGCAGCAGGATTAGCCCATTAGAGTCAAGCAAGAACTGAACCATGACAAAAGTCCACTCCTATTCTGGCTCCAAAGAATTCTTGTCTTTAATTTACAGAATAAGGGAAACGTTGAATGGTGTTGGGACTCAACTTACTGCTGAGCCTAGACACAGTGAATGTTAGTAAATATTTGCTAAATGAAAAATAAAAAAAAAAATGAGTGTTACCTGTACAAGGATGCAATTTTGCTGTGTTTTTCTCCCATGAGGGAAAGAGAAATGCCCATTACACTTACTGGACCTGTTTACACTGCGGTCGTGTGTAGGTAAACAAGAGCCCAGGTGCTGTGTATCATGGATATTTAAGCTACATCTTGAAGACTGTGAATATTGTTAAACACAGATATCGTTGAGTCATTTGAAACTTTAGTTATTATTTTATGATATTTGTTTATTATTGCTGGGTATACTATTTCTATTATTTTTGAATGTATTATCTTCTATTTTACTACAAACTTCTATATTTCATGTCATGTACTCATTTCTAAATAAGAATCAGATTAGTATAAATATTTCTAGATTATTATTGTATTTTTCCATATCCCACATAAACAAGGTAAACTGGTAAGAGACAATTTTTAACATTTTATATCATCCATCCCTGAAATTGAATACTCAAATAGTAATAAGCCAAGCCTAACAACTTACTATACACCTTTTACTTTTTCTGTATTTAGGATAGGGTCTACAGGGTTTACAGCGTCTACAAGGTCTCACTAATAGATCAAACTCGTAGTGACTCCCGTATTTTCAGCCTTCCAAGTGCTGGGATTATAGACGCAGGTCACCATGACCAGCCTCAGTTGCCGTCTGAGCATGCCCTGCAGACCAGGCTTGCACAGTATGTCAGAGTTTGAACCCTGGCCACGGTGGTCTGCCTAAGCAGGTGCTTTGTTCTGCTGAGCTATCAGGCTGGCCCTTTATACATATTATCATTAGTGTTAAGACATACTGTTAATTGTTTATTTTAGTTTTTATTATTCAAAATGAATACAAAATATTAACAAAATAAAGCAAAAAAAAAAACATTAGAAATGATAGGAGTTCAAAAATGGTTGGTGTATTACCTGTTGTCCAAGAATATCGTTTTTTTTTTTTTTTTTTTTTGTCTTTTTGAGACAGGGTCTCATTACGCAGTTGAGGCTGGCCTTGGGTTCAGTTTTGTAGCCCAGGCTGGTCTCGAACTCTCACTGATCCTCCTGCCTCAGCCTCCCGAGTGCTGGGATTACAGGCATGCGCCACCACGCCCGGCATGTCCAAGAATATCGTTTATTACAAGCCTTCTAACCTACCACCTCTTGACATTGAACGAGCACTTGTCAGTCATCAAAGTCAGGTCCAGCACTGTGTTGTGGGCTATATGTACACGTGCAAGGAAGAGAGAGAAAGCTCAACGTGGTCTGAGAGGAAATGTAAAACGGAGGAGACAGGCAATCCAGATCTAAGCTCACGGCAGGATTCATGCCAAAGGAAAAACAAAATGAGGTGAATTCAATCATAACAATCTGCCTGATCAAATACTATCATGACTAGGGAAAGGGGAGAAGCCAATTACTTCTTTGTCTTCTTCAGCATGTCATTGTTTCTACATTCCATGGTAGAAATTTCTAGAAAAGTCTCAGCTATAGTTTTCTCTGCATGTGTTGTATAATGTGGCCTACATTAGTTAATTAAATAAGTTTTAGCCTTACAATTACAATTATGGAATGAGCTGTTTGCCAGAGTATATTAATTTGTCAACATAGTTCTACATCAGCTCACCCAAGTTATTCTTATGGCATTGTGTTGATTTCTTTATTAACCCCCATGTGAGGGTTAATTGATGCTGTGTAATTTAGTAAAATTGCAATACTTATGGCACAGTCTACAAGAACCAGCGTCATGCAATTTGAAATTACATGCTCAGTTGTCTTGTTAGCCATTGAAAAATTGCTTTATCAAAATTTATTTTATATTATAAATGAGCAGTGAGTTTTGAGCTTGTAACTGCAACCAAAACATTGGCTACAAACATATTATTTGCAAATACACTAGTTGCAAACAAACCATTTTGAATTATAGCCACTTCAGGGGCGACGGCTTCTTATCCACATAACCTTGTGTAGGATTCATCGCTGCGGGACTCTCCTCGAGTCCACCCTCGCGGGCGTTCACCTTCTTTCCCCTGCTTTTTGCTCTCCCTGGCAGCCACTGCAGACTCGCCGGGCTCCTCCATGGTCCCTCTTCTGCCGACAGTGCTCTTCCTCCTTCTCTTTACCTTTGTTAATTTCCATTCATCCCTTAGATTCCAGCTGAAGAAGTGTCTTCAGGAGTCTTCCTATGCTAAGCCAAATGCTATCAGAAGCTCTTTCACACTTGACACAGCTGAAATTCTAGTACGGCTGACTCGTCGCAAGCAGAGTTCTTCCTGTTCCTAGTGTCCTTTTGTGTCCTGAGCACCTGAGCGATCAATAGGTGTGTTTATCCAACAGATAGTTTTTGAACACCTATTACAGATTCATCACTAACGATACCATACTCCGTGTGGAGATACGTGAGAGAAAAAGCATTGCTCTGGATCAGTGTTTATCTATCCAAGAGTTGTTGAATGAATGAATGAATGAATGAATGAATGAATGAGAAAATTTGTTTTCAGGACCAGGGATTGAACTCAAGCCCTTGTACTTGCCAGGCAAGCACTTACTCTACTTAGCTATCTCCCCAGCCCGACAAACTGTTGCCGTATGCCATGTAAGCCTTTCTTTCATACAAGAACAAGTCTTCAGTTTGCATCATGAGCATGACGCTGCAATTCACACTTTGTACGCCATACTTTACAAGTCATAGATTTCTAATACCCACTAAGTCCACGTGAATTCATTACAGATTGCGGAGATACCCTATGTCCTAAGAGCAGAATGTTATATTTTATAATAAATGTAACTCATTATCCATCCATTTGATAATGAATTAATATTTTCTCTATCAGCTAAAAAATGCTTTTTTTTTTTAGAGACACTTTTGCTTTTTTATTATTATTGTGCTATTTTAATTTAGGAGAGCCAGCCAATAAGGCATTTTGCTAAAAATGTGATTTTTTTTTTTTTTTTTTTTTTTTGTCTTTTTGAGACAGGGTCTCGCCATGCAGTTCAGGCTGGCCTTGAGCACACTTTTGAAGCCCAGGCTGGTCTCGAACTCACACTGATCCTCCTGCCTCAGCCTCCCGAGTGCTGGGATTACAGGTGTGCGCCGCCACGCCCGGCGTAAAGATGGGAATTGTTAACAACGTGACACGAGGCCAAGCGCTCTGCGGCCTCCACTTGGGGCGTATGCTTCGGTCCATTTTGCCCTTTCCCGCGGAGTTGTGAACAGATGCTTGTGCAGCTTAGTTCTCTCCGCAATCTCGTATTTCCACACGCGCCGTGAAGGTGGACGCCAGCCAAGGCGGCCTGCTAATCCCTCGCCGGTCATTAATCACATCAAAGCCATTTGTTTTCTCTCTTATTAAATTAGAATGAAAATAAGAGTTCTGCTAGCAAATGTCTCTTTTATGCATTGGGAGGCAGCCTCATCTCTCATTCCTCTGCCACAAGAACCTTTCGCTCTTAATAAACTAATTGTTGATTCTTACAATGCTCACCTCTTTTCCCTGCCAATCTCCTGACTAGCAGGTCATCTCCTGTCCCCGCCCACCCAAATGCAAGTCCTTCCTCATGGCCCAGAATGGAAGCAATGCCGCAGGGAAACTTGTCCTGACCCCCGCCATTCGTAAATCGTTCCATTAACACGTGGCAATTCCGCAGCGTGTCAAACTGTTAGCTCTCAGACTTAGTAGAGCCACGGAAACTGGGCAGCTCCGTGTGCTTCCCTGAAGATGCTTACAGTTTAAGAAAGATGAGCACAACCAGTCAGTGCACAGTTATCAGCTGAGTGTCCTCTTGCAATTCATCCCGCAGAGTTTGATGCAAAGCAGTTCCTAGGTTCCACCCTCAACCCAGTCAAAATTTTGAAGCCTGTGGTCCAGAAATGCAACTCGTCCACAAGTGTGGATGACGATTTGGTGATGCTTCCTTAACATACACTGCTTGAACACCCACTACACAGATTCCCCTACCTCTGCACCTTCCCCGGGGTGCGTTATTTACAATAAGGCCCATATGACGTAAGCAGTCCGGGTGAAGAGGATGGAACGCGTCTGTGAGGTGTTGCCGAGGAACAAAGGAGGTGAAAATGGTCAACAGCACGGCGTGCATGGAAGCCACAGGGAGTCTCATTGCGTGGCCAGGAACGGGACACCCATAAAGACAACGTCCATGAGCAGGAGGAGAAAGGAAGGCTGTGTGCTGGGGTCAGGTGTCAGCATCGGTGGAGACAACGAGGCAAAAGGCAATAGGTGCAGTACAAGTCTCTTCACACAGGAGTTTAGAGGCCTGGAAAGTTATTTCTAGCCAGTAAAGCTGGGGAACTTTGGAGAAGGAGCTTCGCTTGAGTTGGGCATCAAAGAAAAGATAAGATGGAAACTGTAATACGAGAGGAGGGTGAGTAAAAATAAGGGCACACTGGAAGGAAGAGTTAGTACAGGGGAGGGCCAGGAGCGCGCAAAGCATGCTGCAGGTCAGGGAGCCTGCAGGCCTTCACCTCCGCTCAGGAAGGACACCAGGAGGCTCAGCTTTCCTTGTGAGGATTTAGGGGAAGATGGTAGACAGGTAAAGTGGGTCAGATAATGAGCAGATTTTCAGTAGTAGATCTCAAAGTAGCATTCCGTCTCTGGACAACTCATTTGACCTGTAAGTGTACTCTACCTTTATCACTTGTCTTCTCAACGAACTTACACATTTCTAGAAGGAAGGGACACACTTTACTTTTTTTTTTTTTTTTTTTTTTTTTCCGTATTTTAGGGAAGGGCCTACAGGGTGTTCAGGGTCTCACTACTGTGTCAGACTC
This sequence comes from Myocastor coypus, assembly GCA_004027025.1. NCBI lineage: Eukaryota > Metazoa > Chordata > Mammalia > Rodentia > Myocastoridae > Myocastor > Myocastor coypus. Next base: position 14,722 of record PVJA010038530.1, read on the forward strand.
CTGGTGATCTGCCTATTTATAGCCTCTCAAGAGCTGGAATTACAGGCACGTGTGCCAATACGCGCAGTCTTTATTTGCCATCTCAGTGCTCTCCAGGGGCAGGGCCAGCACGGTAGACCCAGGGATCAAACCGCTGGCCTCTGCATCTCCTTGCAGGTGCTTTAATTCCCTGAGCTATAAGTTACTCAGCACGTGGATAATGCCCAGCACCTAGGGGGAATTCAGAAACCTTTGCTGGCTGATTAGGAAAGACTTTCTGTTCATAAAAAAAGGGGTGTTTATGACACACAGGAGAATTCTGCCCCCCTTGAGTGAGGTTTCTTGCTCTGTTGACATCAGCTAAGCACATGAGAAGATTTTCACTGTGGACAGGCACAGAGGTTAGGCCGTGAAGATGTTTGCGGTGTCTGAAAAAGCCATGCAAGCCTAGTCCTTTGGGAGCCTGGCCACAGATGCATGCTCCTGCTTTGCTTTCTTTCCATTATCCTGTTTTCTCAAACTTTTATTTCTGTCTTAGAAAGTAATATAAAAATGTGCATCTGGAATAGAATGAGAGAGCAACGGTGCTGCGATGTCAACTGTTTCAACATTTAAAATATAATGACTGATGGCTATACTTTTTTTCAGGTTATATGTTTGAGGAGGAATCCTTTTTGTTCAGTTAAAGAGCTGGCTGTATGCATTCAACACTGGGTGGCTGGGAACATGGCTGTTAGAGTTTTTACCGGGAAAAGTCACGATTGTGAATCCAGTCTTGTGACGAATACGCAATCCGTTTATGCAGAGAAGGAAGCAATACTTGATGAGTGCCTGCCCCACGTGTGCCAGTGCTCTAGGTCGCAGCCTACGCAGGTGAACGCAGACAGGAAGCTCATAGCGTTGTGGAACTGAAATAATAAGATCTTCTGACTTGGATCAACTATTCAGCAACAGAAACTATTAGTTTCACTGAACAATACCTGATAATAACTTTTGTGCGTTTATATGTGCTACTGTCTATGACCCCTTTTCCTTCTGTTTTGGTATAATTTTCTTGTCCCACTCATAAAAGTTCAAAATACTAGTGATCCCCAAAATATTTGTTGTTCAGACGCATTTTCTAAATGACGGGTCTACACTTCTTTTAGATTCTTCAGGCCACCCCCTTCAAACGTCTTTCAGCTCAGGATGCTCAGAACCGTTCTGTTTCCCACCCAACTCCCACCTCCTGCTGCATTCATCCTATTTCAAGTTTAACACTGCCGAATTGTCGGAGCGGCCTCAGAAAGCAGCGCACCCGTTTCTTCCTCTGTTACGCGCCTCCCGCGTCCCGTCACCGTGGTATTGCCTGGATCCATTCCTTTTCATGTCCTGTTTCCTTGTTAGACCTGACACGATGCTTCTCACACGGGTGCGGTGCTTCACTTGCCACCGTTTTCCTGGCTGTCCCTATGAAGGCTCTGGCTCCTAGCACAATTTCAGATGCCTCTTACGTTATCCGTGAAAGCTTGTCCGCTGGGCGGTTAATTCATCCACTGCAGCAGAACAAAGTTTAAAATGCAGACGTGATGACATCATTTTTAATTTTGAGGCTGTCGTTTATTCCTAACGTGGCATTAAAGACTCTGATGTCTCTACTTTGCTTTCTGTATCTAATGTCACCTCCTATCAGTCCAGGAAAGTGTCTGTCCTGCAGGTTCTTTAATCCCTTCCAGCGCGCCATGCGCACGCCTCCACCCCTTTTCTTGGATCTTCCACAAGCTCTCCTCGCCCCCTTGATACATGTCAAGGGCTCCTTTACGCCAGCCCCCAAACCCATTCTTCTGCGTCCTTATTTTATTATGTATCTAAGGTCCCTGCTCATTAATTGTGGCTCTGTCATTTGCATTGCTCTTGTTAGACCTAAGTTTCACAAAGTCAGATTTGTTCTTGATCTCTGCACCCTGAGCTCTTACACAGTCCGCTGAATGAACAAGCAAGAAGTCGGTGTGGATGTCAAAAGGGGTTCAGCTTCCAGCTCTCCCAAAGTGCCATGCAAGTGACAGCACAAAAATAAAGCTGCAAACCAATTAAAAGGAGCCAGTATTGCTGCTAGTGAACAGGAAAGGACAGAAACCAAGGAGCCAGAAACAGAAGATTTTGGAGAAGAAACAAGGTGGATTTAATTAGATGAAAAAAATTAATGTCAGTCACCTGTGACTTAACACAAAACCAAAAAGAAGCCTTCTGGGAAATCAGAATTGCTTGGTTTCACCAGCAAGTTTTAACTATCAAGTCAAGAAGAGCATAGAGCAAAGTACTATAAGGCTTGAACGAAAGCAAAGCCCAACGCAGACTGATATACCCTGCAAAGCTCTCCTTCAAGTATAATGGAGAAGTGAAATACTTCCAGGACAAAGAACAGCTAAAGAATTTCACGATGACAAAGCCAACCCTACACAGTTTACTAAAAATATATTCTAGAGAGGGATCAAAATGACCACAACTCCATGAAGGAGAATGGAAGGAATACACAAATAGTGTAAACAATTAAACAGAGGAGAAAAAGAGGTTTACAGCAGCAGTCTTTCAATTATTCTTTTGTATATAGCAGCAGTCTATGTCCATCAGCATATTCTATAAATGGACTTCTTCTGCACCCTATGGGTCATGATTCTGTCTGGGACTATAGGGTGGATATAAAAAAAATAGCAGTAGCTTAGTCCCACAAGTGACACCTGGCCACCAGTAAGCGTCATGGATTCTGTCTATGTCCATGACATACTAGAACTTTGTGCAATTTCTTATCCCCAAATTGTTAGAAGTTCTAGTCATATATTTGTTATTCCAGTATCCATGTTATGTTTCATTCTTAGCAATTTTTTACTACCATGCAAACTTTTCTTAGTATATTTTCGTATATATTAACCTATACAAATACTATACGAGTACTCTGAATTGATTGCACACAACATTCTGGCCTCTAAGTTGGGCTCACAATTTGATTTAAATTTTAGAAATTTTGGAATATTGTTTTGAATTATTTAATTTTAATTAATATTTAATTAATTTTCTGAATATTGTTGAATTATAACTTTTGTTTTATGATGCATACCCTATCTTTGACTTACATTCTACTTATAAGACATGGTATGATATTTTCTTCTGGTAGTAGAAACCTTAAAAAGAAAAAAACATATACGTGTATATGTTTATATATATATATATATATATATATATATGTATACACAAGAGACTTAGAATATATATACAGCTACTTTCTCTTAGTTCATTGAGAACTAAGAGTTCATTGATAACTTTAGATAAGATATAAGGTCTACATCTTATCTAAATAACTACTGTGAAGACAGCCATGTGCATTGTATTAATTATTGTAACCGTCCTACTCACTTGTTTTGAAACTGTTTCATTGCTATTTTATTATTTTTCTCATTAAAATGAATAAAAAATAAAACAAATATAATAAAAGTTTGTGTAGATTAACCCTGCTTTTGGGAAAGAAAACTTACAGTATCTTTTAAAGTAAAATGTGGGGCTAGCCAAATAGCTCAGCAAACGAAAGCACCTAAAAGCAGGCGCAGGGGCCAGAGATTCAATTCCCAGGCCTGCTGTACCAGCCCCACACCAAGGGTACACTGAGACAGCAATTGAGACTGGGTGTGGTGGTGTTCACCTATGATCCTCTTGGGAGGCTGTAAACAGGCAGATCACTATGAGCTCAATCTAGTAGTGAGACGCTGAACACCCTGTAGACCCTTCCCTAAAATACAAAAATAAATAAATAAAGGCATCTTTAAAAAATAAAATTAAATACAATATACATGCTGCATTCTCCCAGATCCTGAAACTGCACCTCTAAGAATACATTCTGTATTAATATCTATAGGCATAGGTCAAACGTGGGTTGGCTATCACAGCAGTAAAATGCCACAATGTTAGAACCCATGTAGATGTCCACCAGGAAATGATAGCCTGAAGTAATAAAGGGATGCCTACAGTAGAAACTAAATGCCAACTTTAAAGCACAACACAAACTTATACTTCCCATGGTACATGCTGACATGAGGATGTGCAAAGCGGTGCATGTCCACAAATGCTCTGGAAAGAAGTTCCAGGATCTGCTGGACACTGCATTTACCCCTAGAGTGGGCCTGGGAGGAGGTGGGAGTGTTTTCCTTTTTCCTTTTATACTTTGTCATTACAATCCCTTTTATAATGAAAGTGCAATACAACTGGTTTTGTAATTTAAACAAAGAAAACCACCTGTCGTCTTGCAGGATCCAGGATGGAAGCAGTCCCTAGCTGATCAAGAAGGAACAGTTTAGGGTTTTGAGACATGTAGGGCTCAGGGTTTAGAGTTGTCTTTGCTCTTTTTTATGGTTTTATTACTTTTAATAAGTAACAATGAGGCAATTTCAAAACATGTTACTAAGACAGTCACAATAATTAATTTGATACATATTGTCTTCGTAGTAGTTGTTCAGAGTGCAAGATGCAGACATGATAACTTTTATAAACACTATTGGTACAAGTACTCCTCATTGAACTAAGAGAACGTAGTTGTATGTATAACCTCATAGTCCATAACAGTAGTGAGTTAGCAGAACTAGCAGTGTCGAAGCTGTTGACCTGAGTCTTTTTCCAGCTCAGCACACTAACCTGGCTTTACTTTTTTTTTTTTTTTTTAAAATCTCTTTATTAAAACATATCACATTTGCTATTTGCATGTGTATAACTTGCAAAGGTATGTAAAAGTGGTCAATGAATTCTTTTAAAATGAAATTGATAAGAAATAAAAATGTCTAGAATCAGCCTGATCTTGGGCCAAGCTACCAGAATTTTTTTTTTTTTTTTCCAATTCTTTTATTGTTTAAATTTAACAATGGTTATATTACATATTTTCATCATCGGATCAGTTTAGATTAATACATATAGGTATATAAGATTGATCAAACAACTAAACATTAAACTTTCTAAATCCACATTACTTTTTTTTTTTTTTTTTTTTTT
>PVJA010038531.1:0-19703 GCA_004027025.1 Myocastor coypus
TAAAAAAAAAAAAAAAAAAAAAAAAGAAAAAGAAAAAGAAAAAAAGAAAAGAATAACAGAAACACTCTGTAAACCCTGTCTTAAAAAAAAATAAAATAAAATAAAACAAGCCAAAACCAAACCAACCAACCAAACAGAAAGACCCTATAAATCCTGTCTCAAAAACAACAAGGCACTGGGGCTGTAGCTCAGCAAGGGGCCTGGATTCAGTCCCCAGGACTGAAACAAAACTAAAAACGCCAAACAGCTCATGTGCACTAGTACACAGAGCAGTGGCCAGAGTCACAGAATAGGGTGGGTGTGAGAACCCTGCTATAACCAAGGAAATCCCTGCCCTTGGGCCCAGGGCAGCCTATGTACCAAAAAAATTGGGAACCCAGAATTTTTTAGTTGTAATGAAATATATGTGTCATAATGGTTACCATTCTGATTTTTTTTTTTTTTTCTTAAAGATGTTCATTTCAGCCATTACTGCCAGCCTCCTCCAGGACTTGTTATCCCAAACCACACTCCATACCCACCAAGCACAAATACGCTGCTCTTCTCCCCGGCGCCTGCACCCACCCTTCTGCTCTCTGCTCCTTGGGCTGGGCTACTCTAGGTGCCTCAGATAAAAGAGTCCTGTGGTGCTTGTCCCTTTGTGTCTGGCTTCTTTCATTGACACAATGTCTTTATGGTTCTTTCCTGTTATAGAACACGACAATGCCTCACCCCTTGTTAGGTCTGAGCACTACTCCTAGACCTTCAAGGAAACAAGAGCCTCCTGGCTGCCAAGCAACTTGCCCAGAGTTCAAAGCCAGTTCACACTCAGCTTCTGCTTCCTGGCTGCCCGGCTTCTGCCAGCGGCCTACTGCAGGCCACCACTGCTTGAAGACACAACTGTAACCTTCTGGCCAGTGCAGAATTTTATAAGCATCTAACTGCAGAAGAGAGGGCCAGTTCCACATTGCCAGGTCTTTGCTGGGTTTCTGTGTCCCCTGGTGATCCTCCCACTTGTGCCCTCTTTAGGGGGATCTAAGTGACTTCCAAGTCACGTCTCTCCTACCCCCTACCAGCCACCCCTGCCCCAAATCTCCAGCTGTGGGACTGTGGACCTGAAATGCTCTGCCTGCCTCTCCTGGGTTGCCATGCGTGAAGGGGAGCCTGTCAGCTAGGTGGTCTTTCAGGACTGAGGTACCACCGAGGGGATCATCTCTCTTGGTTCACCTGAGAATGTCTCCATTTTAGAATAGAGTCCCTCATCCCAAGAAGCCCATCAGAAACAGTTTTCTCACTGGCACTGGCCAGCTACCGGGCTTCATCTCCATGGTCCCCAAGAAGTTCTTGCTTCAGAGTCCTCCTGGACTTGACCCCAGGTCCCATACTTGTTTCTCTTGTTTTGTCTGTGTCCAGTCCAGGTTGGACCCCAGCACTTGGAGCCACCAGTACCTGCCTGCCCCTTCCTGAGGCCCAGTGGGACCTTGCCTTCTGGTGGCTACATCTCAGCATCCTGGGAGCTGGGGATTTAGCTCAGAGGTAAAACATTTGTCTAGCAAGCAGGAGGCCCTGGGTGTAGTCCTCAGCACCAAAAAATTAAAAAGCAAAAACCAAGCCAAAACAAAGCAACTGGGCATCCTGGCCCTGTGCTTCAACTCTGAGCTTTCTGGGTAGGTTCTTCAGGGGCTCCCTGCCTGCACTGGTCAGTTCTTTGTTCTGAAATGTTCTGTCCGGGCAGATCCCTGGGCTACCTGCATACCTCCTTTGTCCAGGTTTTCATTCTGTTCTATGAGGCTGGATCCATGAGTGAGGAGAGTGGGCATCTGCAGGGGTCACTGCTCATGTGGCCTCTGACTACGGAGTATCCCAAAGAAGTATCCCTCACTCTAGACTCCAGTTTCCCTGAAACCTGACCTTTCCCAGGTCTCCCCTTAGAGAAAGATCTAGAATGGGCCTCTCCCCATCCACTACCTCTCCTTGGCCCGACTCTCCTCGTGATTCATCCTTGGCCTCTGCAGTGAGCCTTTTGCTTTTGTTTTTTAATGGCACTGGGGATTGAAAGCCAGGCCTTTACCCATCTACCCATCCCTGGCTCCTTGGGTTTTACTTTTTTATTTTTATTTTTGGTATTGGGAATCAAACTCAGGACCTCGTGCTGGCCAGGCAGGCACTGTGCCACAGAGCTAATTCCCCAGCCCCCTTTCTGCGCTTTATTTTGGGACAGGATCTCACTAAATCATCAACTTGCTTGAGCTAGGCTTGAATTTATGTTCTTTCTGTCTCAGCCTCCCAGAGTACTGGGATTACAGATGTACACCTGAATGATCCCATTAACTCAGTGGTTCTCCTTCCCTTCCATTGTGGGCTCCTGGAAACCACAACTCTCCCAACTGTCAGCCACTGTGCCCCTTTTGACCTCATCTGTTGCTCTCTTCCTGTTCTCCTGGGACCTCCGCTTGCCCATCTCCTCCCTCTTCACCCCATGGATTTCATGGTCTGTTAGATCAGTTGGCATACTTATTTTTGTTTGTCACTGTGTCTCTTCAGCTTAGGACATTGCCCAGCACACAGCGGGTGCTCAGTCATGCTTCTTGATTGATTTTATAAGAGCAACAGTCTCCTCATTCACTTCAAGTATTCCAGGGTCAAGCACAGTCTCCTGAAGAGGTAGATGGTGCCCAGTGGCCTTTGGTTGGACAATGAATGGATATCCCTGTTTAGAGTATGTCCATGGACTCCTCAGCCCACATCTGAACCAGCAGTGTGGTGAGTCACTTCTCTGGCTTAGGTAGTATCAGCTCTGACTGCTGCCAGCCTGCAAGTGGCCCTGTGGCCCCATCAGTCATCAGCACCTCAGTGTGAATTGATCAATGGGGCTCAGCCAGGCTTGCGGGGGGCAAGCCTGGTGCGGGTGGCAGGGGTGGGCAGCTCATCCACCTTGTGCACAGTGAATTGCTGCCCAGCCAGGGTGCTGGTGTGAGCTGGCCACGTGGTGGGTGCTGTGTAAACATCTTGTTGAATGAATGTTGAGTCATGTCGGCCTCTCCACCCCCAGCCCTCAGGGCTGTGCCTTCCACACCCTGGGAACTGAGGAACCAGTCTCTGGGACTCTCCTGCAGGACCTGTGCCAGGAAGTTTCCGCCAGCTTCTCCGGGCTTCCTCTAGCTGCTCCAGGACCTTTCTCCTTGGCTCTTTGTCCTAGCCTCTCCATCTCAAGGACTGCCACATTTGGGGGCACATGCCTGCTTCCTGGGTCCCCAGGGGATGGACCAAGTATTGGGAATGAGAGGTGCTGGGGAGGGCAGAGAGCACAGGACACACCCACATGAGTGTCTTCCACTCTTATTTATTTATTTGACAAACACTGCTCATGACCCAGTGAGCACCAGGGACCAAACTCAGTCCTGAGGATCCTCAGGACATCTCCTCCTTGTACCCCCTGTGGCTCAAAGAGTCAAATAGCACAAGCATGGGGCACTGCGTGGTTCCCCCAGCATCTGTGCCACTGCCCCATCCTATCACTGTGGTCACCTGCTTCTCAGCACAGAACCTGTGTTCTGTTCATTGCTGTGTGCCCTGGTGGCCAGCCTGGGGCCTGCATGCAGCAGGTTTATGGAGGCTTGGCCAGTGTGGGTGCAGGGGTAGCCACACCTGTTGGGGATACCAGATAGGGAGTAAGTGCCACTTCTGCTCTGATGCCACTGGGGCTCCCCTTTGTCTCTCAGCATGGTGCTTTCCTTAAGTGGCACCCAGAGTCCTGATGATAAGGCACTATCAGGGGCTCCTAGAACTGCAAGGGTGTCCCTGGGTGGTGGGCTCAGTCAGCTCGCATTGTGAAGTGGAGTTGCCTCCTGCACAAGCAGGAGCCTGCAGAAAACGCTGAGCCTTGGCTGCCCCGCAGTATGGGGGAGGCTGCTGGTTCAGATTCTTACCCTGCCCAACCCCTTGGGACAGAGAGGGTGGCTGGCATGGGGCTCCAGAGGTGCTCTGGCCTTGCAGGATGCAGGGCTGGGCTCAGCAGTCCCTTCCCTCAGCCAGCCTCTGCCCCCACATCCCCATCACCCCAGGTGATGTCCTCCCATACCTTCTGATTTGTTCTCAGGCTGGGTGTCCAGGGCCTCTTCTACCTGGCAGCTTCTGGGTGCCTCCTCTCCTTTCTCCTCCAGCCCTCGGCACCATGGGCAACAGCAACAGTGACCTGCATGTGGGACTGAGGTCCCCCAAGTCTAGGCCCAACAGCATGACTGCAAGGTCAGGGTCAAACCCAGTCTCCCCATCTCCCCTCAACCTGCCCAAGCTGCCTCAGTTTCCTGTCTGCAGCAAGGGGATGTGTAGAGTACACCACGCTCTCCTTGGTGGCAGTGTGGCATTCCACTTGAAAGGAAAGGATGGAGAATTGTTAAGTCTGGGGAATGACGCTGTTCCTGCTTACAGTGGGATGTCATGGGTGCAGGATATAAAACAGGAAAGCTGGCACCTACCCCTACCCAGTCTTACAGGGCCGCATGGGTCCCAGTTCTTTTTCTTTTCTTTTTATGTATTATTATTATTATTATTATTATTATTATTATTATCATTATTATTGGGGTTTTTTTTGAGGCAGGGTCTCGCTATGCAGTTCAGGCTGGCCTTGAGCTCACTTTGGTAGCCCAGGCTGGTCTCAAATTCATACCGATCCTCCAGCCTCAGCCTCTCAAATGCTGGGATTACAGGCGTGCGCCACTATGCCTGGGTGGACCCCAGTTCTCTGAAGCCTGCGTGGGCCTAGGACATGGGGCCCCAGCCCCAGCCTTTCCCGGGTAGAGCTCAGAGTGCCACAGGCTGTGCACACTGCAGTTGGCCCTGCCCAGGTGGCCACTGGCTCCTCCCTGTCTCAGGAGTCCAGGTGAAGAGTCAGGTCCTCTGGGCACCCTGGTGACAATAGGAAGGTGTCCCAGGGATGGCTGGGCCTTCAGCCCAAGGCCACTGTGCTTGGCTGCTCTGTCTGAGTCACAACTTTCTGGAAGTGGGGTAACGGGACTCCAGAGGCCCCGGCTGGGCCCCATCTGTTCCCACCTGAGTCACATCAGTGTGGCCCCTGGAGGTGGGAGGCGTTACTGAGATGGTGCCTCTGGCCAGTGCCCAACACCCCAGCCACTCTAGAGCAGCTCCCCCACCCCCTGGACCCCATTCAGTGTCCTAGACCTTTTCTCTGCCCCTTGGACAGTCAGAACCACAGCCCAGACCCTGGGCTCATCTCCGCACACCTGCTCCCTACCCCTCAGAAGTTGTATATCTGACCAGCACCCCAGCCCCTGTAGCGGCTACTTCCTTCTGGTGGCCCCACCTCCCCTGTGACCCACAGCCTGGGTGGCCTGCACTAAGCCACCTGGGAGACTGGTCCAACAACATTCCGCTTCCCAGGATAAAACCTAGGGTGACCTGCAGGACGCTGTACACTACAGCTTCTGGCCTCCTGGCCTCTCCTCTGCTGGTTGCCAATCTACAAAAGCACAGCCTCCACTCCCTCAAGACTGCTGTCTGGCTGGGCTTTCAACATCACCAGCATGGGGGTTTCCAGACCTCTCAGAGCCCTGGGTGGGGGCTATCTCAGGAGCCTCATTCCCCTGTACCTTCTGGCTTCCACCGGTGAGTCTCGGAGCTCCGCTGCTCCTTCCTTCCTCCCCTCTGTCCTCTTCTTCCCTCTAGGGCCACGTCCTCTCTCCCTGCCGCAGCTCTACACTTTTTCTGGAGCCTTGCCTGGAGACGGTGTCTGTCCCGTGTCGTTGCCATGGCCTTTTCGTCTGGTTCTTTCTTCCCTGCGTGTTCTTTAGCAGCACCTCAGTTTCCCCCACGGCCATGAGGGCTAGTGACACACACAGGCGAATGCCCAGTGCACTTCTTTCAGTTATTTATTTTTTTTTTTACCAGCTTTGAGTCCTCCCTCACTTCTCCCCCATCTCCCCTGGCTCCTCTGGGTGGTATCTTGGGCTGCTTGGCCCCATTCTGGGGTAGTCCTGTCCGAGTGTCACAGAGCTGCAAGAGGAAGCTGAGACCTGAGACTGTGGGTCCTGGGTCTCTTTTTCCCCACCATCCCTGCCCCTGGCCTCTGGGCTGGTGGAGGGAGGGGAGACCACCTCTGGGCAGTGAGGGTTGAGGTTCCGGGGCTCTGCGGCCTGAAGCCTGCTTTAGGATGGGGGCTCCTGCACTGCCAGCCTGACCTGCTCCCTCTCTTTCCTTGTTTTCCTCAGCCTCCCTCAATGGCGCCAAGATCCCTGGTGAGTGGAAGCCTTCTCTGGGAGGTTGAGGGTGGGGACCTACAGGCAGGCAAGGTCTGTGTATCTGTGTGAACATAGGTTTGGGGGAGGGGACAGAGGGCAGAAAAGACTGGGCAGACAGGGCCAGAGGGGATGTGCTAAGGACGGGCTGGGAGAGGCTCCTGAGGACCAGCAGGAAAAGGGGCTGGGGAGGGCAAGGGGGGCACACTGGGCACAAGGGCCACAGAGGCAGCAGAGCAGACACAGGTGTGAGGATCTGGGGCAAGCTGTAGGCAGGCGGAGACATCTGTACCTATCAGTGACAGAAAATTTGGCCCCTTCCTCCAGTGGCCCCTGACTGTGGAATGCCCCAGCTGCTGAACCGGATCGTGGGTGGGGAGGAAAGCACGGATGCCGAGTGGCCTTGGATTGTGAGCATCCGGAAAAATGGTACCCACCACTGCGCAGGTTCCCTGCTCACCAACCACTGGGTGGTCACCGCCGCACACTGTTTCAAGGGGTACGTGTGAGCAGGTTGTCCTGACCACCAGGCTCCAACTTTCTAGCCCCAGGCTCCTACATAACCCCTGCCCAGGTCTCTGTCTAAGCCCTCCGTAGAGACACCCCCCTCCTCCCCACTCCCCTGCATTTCCCGGAAGCCTGTCCTGCTGCCCCCCGGGTTCTGGGTCCTTACTGGTGTCCAACAACTTCTTCCAGATCAAGCTGACTGACCCACTTCCCTTTCTTCCAGTGACCTAGACCAGCTGGATCTGTTCTCTGTGCTGCTGGGGGCCTGGCAATTGGAGAGCCCGGGCCCAAGGGCCCAGCAGGTGGGCATTGCCTGGGTGCTGCCGCATCCCCGGTACACCTGGAAGGAAGCATCCCGCGCTGATATTGCCCTGGTGCGCCTTGGGCGCACCATTCAGTTCTCGGAGCGAGTCCTGCCTATCTGCCTGCCTGACTCTTCTGTCCAGCTCCCTGCCAATACCAGCTGCTGGATTGCAGGATGGGGAACTATCAGAGATGGAGGTGAGCTTTTCCCACTTCAGGGTTGGAGGGGGCCAGGATGGTTAGAGACGGAGGGTGGAAGATGTGAGGGACCCAGGTACCACTAGCAGTGCCAGGTAGCTGCAGAAGCCAGCAGAGCAGAGAGAAAAAAGGTGGCTGTGATCTAGAGGTGTGAAGCCACAGAAAATAGTGTGTGTGTGTGTGTGTGTGTGTGTGTGTGTGTGAGAGAGAGAGAGAGAGAGAGAGAGAGAGAGATTTAGGTTATTTCTAATTTAAAAACATCTTCAGCTGTGTTTCAGTAAGCCAGATAGACAGAGCTAATCATTCATTCATCCTGGAGTGGCTGGACGGAGGCCAGTGTTGGGCCCGTCTGACCATGATGAGAATGAAACCAGCCTTATGCTTCCACAACGGGTCTGAGTGCCTCCCTGCCGCATTCGTAGGCAGAGTTCCCAGGAATGAACAAGTATCCTGAATTGTCAGATAACAGTTTTCAAACCATTTCTGGTGGTTTGGAAATCATCATCCGGGAACCCATACAGGTGAAGTAGAGCCAGAGGCAGAGGAGAAGCAAGAACAAGATAGACAATGAGTAGACAGCCTGGGCCTAGGAAAAGAGGCAGGCAGAATGGAATGATAAGAAGGGGCCTAATAACAGCCTGGAAACAGCCTGATGGAGACAGAAACTCAATGGGAGCAAAGAGGGAGGAAAATGGAACCTCGCAGGGTCCCAAAGCAGTACAGGAGATGATGCCAGGTCAGGGGTGAGGAGATGGGGGGTTCTGAGGTGCAGCCTCCCCATGAGAGCTACACACTAATCCCAGGGTGTATGTGTGTGTGTGTTCTAAAGATCTTCAGCACCAAGAGAACATTTACCAAGCACTGTGCAATCCTGGTGCTGGGCAAAGCAATCTTTAAGGTGGGACACAAGGGCTGTTTAGCCATGCTGTGGGTATCAGCTTAGTAAAGATGCCAAATCTGAGCCAGGAAGATAGGCACACACCTGTAATACCAGAACTCTGCGAAGTCAAGCCAGGAATATCATAAGTTTGAGGCAAGTCTGAGCAATTTAGCAAGAAAGACCCTGTCTCATAAGAAGGGCTGGGGACATAGCTCAGTAAGAATGCTGTAGGTTTGATCCTTCATTAAAAAAACAAAACAAAACAAACAAACAAACAAAAAACATGGCCCAGCAGGATGGCTCAGTGGTCTAAAGCGCCTGCTTAGGAAAGCTCAGGAGGCCTCAGGGACCGCGGTTTGATCCCCGGTGCCACACGCTGCTCCTTCCCTCAGGGCAGGCTGAGCCAGCCATAAAAAGAAACAAACAAACAAACAAACAAACAAACGTTCTGAAACAAGAAAAAAAAATAAAATGTTAAAAAAAAAACTTCCCCAGGTGCCCCCACAAAAAACCCAGAATCTGGGCTGCACATTCATAGTGGAAGTAGAAGGTCCAGATGAGGAAACCTGGAGCGTGGGCTAAGCCCACCCTGGGAGAGCTGATGCCCCGTCTGTAGGAGATACTATAGAGGCCGTGAGGCACACTGGGCCTTCTAGGGGCACCAGGAGGGCCCAGGCTGACTCTCTCCTCCTATTCCCAGTGGCCCTGCCCTACCCACAGACGCTACAGAAGCTGAAGGTGCCCATCATTGACTCAAAGGTCTGCAACCGCCTGTATGGGCATGGAGCGAGGCAGGATGCCATCACGGAAGACATGCTGTGTGCCGGCTACCTGGAGGGGCAGCGAGATGCCTGTGTGGTGAGCCTCCATTCCTTCCCACCCTGCGCTCAGGACAGCCTGCCCCATGTTCTTGTATATACATCCATCGTGTCCCCCGCTACACAGCCATAGCACTCAGTGGAAGAGCTGGCATTCTGAAGGGGTCCCCAAAGCCAGCTGCTGCTGGGCATGGCATGATGGGGTAGTGATAAGCGCCTGTGGCCAGGTTAAGCCCACACTGCTCGCTAGTGCAAGTTGTTCCTTCCCCATGAACCTCAATTTTCTTCCCCGTGAACAAAAATAAGGATACTCCTCTCCACAGGCCCGTGGGGGAGGGCGGCTCAGAGTGCTTCTTCCCCTCGGGGCAGGAGGGAGCCTCTGCCTACTGCCTGCCCCATCCTGGTCTCTGACTTCCTCTTCCCTCCGCAGGGCGACTCCGGGGGTCCCCTGATGTGCAAGGTCAATGGTGCCTGGCTGCTAGGAGGCATCATCAGCTGGGGCGAGGGCTGCGCACAGCGTAACCGGCCAGGCGTCTACACAAGCCTCCTGGCCCACCGCTTCTGGGTACAGAAGGTGGTGCAAGGGGTGCAACTCCGTGGGCACAGGACGCAGAGCCCACGCTTCCAGGCGGCCAGGTTCTCCTAGAAGCTCGGAACTTGCAGTCCACCGGCGGCTTCCTCTGTTGTAGATACTCCGATTACCTCTTGGAGGCGCCCGAGGTCCGCGTGGGATCTGGGAAGGCCACGCCCACCCCACGCTCCGCCCCCGGCAGCGGGTGCCTGATGTAAATACAGTGTACGTTCATGATTTTTACAGTTATTTTAAACCATACCTATATATTTATTCCTTCACTTTCAATAAATTATTTATTGTTCCGTTTGCTTTTTCTCCATTTATGGTGGCTCTGGAAAGCAAAGGTTCAGTTTGGGTTAAAATCTGCGGAAGTAGGCTTGAGGCAAGCTTGGGCGGAGCTTGGCCCCTGGGGCTTAGCCGACCCGGGTTTCCACCTAGGGCTCAAAGTCCTGCCTCCCAGGCGCCCTTCCTCCCAGGCGCCCTCCTACTGAGGCAGCAAAGATTAGACCGGAACTGAGACGGGGAGGACTTTAGACGCCCATCCTGCTGTGGAGCAAGATGCTCTTCCTCTTCCCTACAGGAATCCCGAAATCCGGGTAGCCTTAGGCTGCAGGGGCTGAAGCAGGGTGTTCAGGTCAGCCAGAGCCACCAACAGAGCCTCATCTCCCAGATTGGGCCCGCTTCTGCCTGCAAGGAGCTGATTTAAGAGGTGACACACCACTAATTCTATAAATTGCTCCTTGCCACGGAAACAGCAAAACAGTAAGGGGACACAGGGTGCAGCCCCTTCCCCTTTCCCCACGTAGTAGCTGGGCGGGAGACACCCAGGCTGAGCGCGTCTAGATGGCTTCCTGCTTGCTCAGGACCAGACTAGCTCCGTTTCCCTTCAGAAAGCCTTTTACCTCTGGTTCTGGTGCTGTCCTTTAGCCAAGGCAATCCCTGCTTGGTTGCCTGGGCATTGGAGGGTTGAGAGTGCTGTAGTTGGTTGGGGCGGTATATGAATGGGAGAAGCTGACAGAGCCACCCAGAACGGTCCAGCAGACAGCAGGAGAAAGGAGAGATGGCTTTGGCCTGCTGGAAAATGTCTCTAGCTAGCAATGATGGAGGGCAGGTAGGTCCTTTCAAAGGCAATGCAGATTGCACGTGTGTGTGTGTGTGTGTGTGTGTGTCCTTTGCTGGTAGTATAGTTTTAAGATATACAATCATGGGCCAGCAAGATAGCTCAGTGGACTAAGCGCCTGCTTAGGCAAGCACAGGGATGGGGGTTTGATCTGTCCCTGGGTGCGCCGAGCTGGCTACTGAGACCAGGCCTGGTGCCACACGCCAGTAATCCCAGTGCTAGGGAGGCTGAAAGCAGGAGATTCGCTCTGAGTCCAACTTACATAGTGAGACCCTGTACCAAATACATAAAAAGTAAATAAAATATATAATCATTGGATTGGCTAGGAAGATAGCTCAGTAGAATAAGTGCTTGCCTGGCAAGCACAAAGGCCTGAGTTCAATCCCTGGTTCTGGGGATATATATATATTCATTATTTGGCACTGGGGACAAGGACCAGGGCCCTCTTGGGTCCTAATTCAGGACCTATTATTATCCTTTCATTTTTTCTTTTTAAGGTTTTCCAAAGTTTAATGAGAAATTAAAAAACAAAATACAAATAGAAGTTCACTTCCTTGGCCGGGTGTGGTGGCACACGCCTGTAATCCCAGCACTCGGGAGGCTGAGGCAGGAGGATCGGTACGAGTTCGAGACCAGCCTGGACTACAAAAGTGAGCTCAAGGCCAGCCAGAACTGCATAGTGAGACCCTGGCTCAAAAAGACAAAAAAAGAAGTTCACTTTCTTTAATGTTGTACAAAAAATATGAGTAGAACCAAAAGTAAACATCACATTTGTCTGCATCATTACCTACCTAGGTCTTCATATTAATTTTATCATTCCAACAATAGAAAGGAGAAATTTAGGCATTGGGAAAAAGATAAAAACAAAACAAAAACCTTTTCTGTCAAGTTTATTCTTCAACAGTTAATAGCTGTGCTCACAGAGACGGCTTCTTTTACTTCTCTGTGTAGGAATTCAGTTGTATATAAAACAACCTGCTTAACAGCTGAGGTAGACTGGAAAGGATGGGGCCATATCCTGGAGCATTGTCACACAACTCAAACAATGGTGCAGCCACCAGCTTGTAATTTTTAGGGATAGCAAACAAAACTTTCTCTTGAAGCTAGGCCAGAAACAACTTCGTATGTTCCTTCGGCTTTGTAATATGTGCAGGAATATATGGACACTGGGGAGGCTCGAAATTTGGCCTGCACCAGTTACCAACGCAGTCATTGATGACCCAGTCTTGCTGGACTCCATCCTGGTGACCTAGTATCACTGGCATTAAGTGCTTTAGTCCTTCAACTTCATCTTCTCCTGGGTTAAGTTCACCACTAGGTAATTTGAAGAAGGTCGTTCTCAGCTGTAATAGTAACACATGGGGAAGCCAGTGCTCGTGTACAATCAAAACCCTTCCACAGTCCTCCTCATTTCAATTTTATCAAATTCCTCCCTCATGTGCTGAAATCTGGCTGCAACAGAGCTGTCTTTTTCATAGAGGGGCTCTTTTACACCAGAAGTGTAGTTGGTAAGAGGGTATGAGTTCATGGCACGCTCCAAGGTGAGGGGCTTGGTCTGCTGGATGTACTTGTTGCCGAACTGGTTGGCTCCCCGCGGCCAGCTGCTCTTTGAGCAATTGGGTGGTACCACAGACATGCTGGTGAGCTCTGGCCCTGGAAATGAGCAGAAAGCTGGAGGCAGGGGAGAGTTTTCCTGTTCAGGCAGCAGTTATCAACGTCCCGCTCAGCAGTCACTGCCCGCTATTAACCAAAAAAAAAAAGCGCAAGAGGAGCTTTCCCTATTATCCTTTCAAAGTATGATACACTGCTGTCCATAGTGGCACTCTGGAGGCTAAGGCAGGAAGATTGCTATGAGTTCAAGGCCAGCCTGTGCTACATATTGAAACCTTGACTTGAAAAGAAAACAAAAAGAAGAAAGAAAATAAGCTGAATGAGAGGATAAAACTGTTGGGGATCACATGCATACAAAGGGACAGAGGACAGCCATCCCCAGGCTCTTAACCTACTATTCACTCCCCCTCCCCCCAGTACCAGGGAACAAAGTTAGGACCTTGGCTTGCCAGGCAAGAGCTTATGCAGCTGAGCTATCTTATCTCCTGGGCTCTAACTTTTTTTTTTTTTTTTTAATATATTATGGCCGGCTCAGCCTGCCCTAGAGGTGGGACTGGCACAGTATGTGGTGCTGGGGATTGAACCTCAGTCCCTGCAGTTGCCTAAGATTGCCTAAGCAGGTGCTTTAGACCACTGAGCCATCTCACTGGCCCTCTAACCTATTGTTCTTCAAAAGCATCATGTATATTTTCTTCTAAGGCACTGATGACTTAAAAGCTGATTTTGATTAATCTTCCCCTCAAAAAACAACACCCCACAAAAATAGTGACTGTGCCTAGAGTGGCTCAGTAAGCAATTAAAAACAGAACAGCTCTGGACCTTTTCATCTCTGTGCCTTAAGATTGGGTCAGGTCCCTGCTCAGCTCTGCCATCAGCATGCTCCTCACTGGGGGACTGTCTGTCTAAAAACTGGCCACCAGAGGCTGATTAGCCCTAATTGTACTAATATATTTCACTGCGCCCAAGACTAAGGGCAGCAAGGTAAGAGATTTACTGCAACATCCAATTGCTAGATGTCTCTGGCCACTGTGCAAAATCCATACCCACCTTGGATTCCAGCAGCACCTCAGTAACCCTGAGACTGCCCCCAGTGGGGACAAGGATCTCCTGGGACTGGACTGAATGAGAAGGATTTCTTCCAGAGCCATCTTGTAGACTCAGAAAGGAGGTAACAATGAATAAGACCCTAGCCCTCTGGAGTGACTTACCTCAAGGAAGTCTTGCAGGGTGAGTGATTTTCTTCTGTGACAAGTTGTAACGACCTGCCTGGGCCAAACTGAGGTCCCTAAAAAAAATCTATATCTATATCTATATCTATATCTATATAGATATAGATATATTTTTTTAAACCAAGGATTGAAATCAAGACCTTGCACTTTCTAGGCAGGTGCTTATGCCACCAAGTTACCTCCTGACAGACCTAAATTTTCTTTTTACAGGGACTTCCTTGTATAGGGATATAGCCGGGGATATAACCTGGTTCCTGTGGGTCAGGGCACGAGTTTTCAGGTTTCTATGCTCAAGGAATAAAGAACTAGATGTGACACGAGACAGGAAAAAGCAGGAGGGCCAGGGATGCCGCTCTCAGGCATAGCACCTGGCTGGCGAGCATGAGGTTGGGAATTCAATCCTCAGTACAAAAAAAAAAAAAAACCCAAAACACAGTGGGGGGCGTGTTGGTGCATACCTGTAATCCTAGAACTTGGGAGCTTGAGGCCAGAGGATCAGAGGATCATTGTGAGTTTGAGACCAGCCTGGGCTATGAGTTCAAGGCCAGCCTGAACTGCGTAGTGAGACCCTGTCTCATAAAAGTAACAAAACAAAACAAAATACCCAGAAGCAAGACCCACCCCCCCCAAACACATACACACACAAAAAAACCCGAGAACAACACAAACAAACCCAAACCACAGAAAAGTAGCAAAGTTTAATGACATTTAATTAGATGATTGTGTAGCTAGACCTCTCCCAAAGAAATGTGGTAGGGGCCTTCTCAGAACATGGCATGTTCTATGTACACATGTGTAATTCTAGCATGACTCTACAACATAGATTGTACCAAATCAAGTCACAGTTTTGTTAGTGTGTTACCATATGTTATGGTTTGCATCTAGTTGTTCACACAAAACCTCATGTAAATCATGGGGCTATTAAACACATGGCTTGAGGGGCAGGGTGGCCAGAGGACCAGGGCAGGGCTTGAGGGGTGGGGACAGAGAGGTGCAAATTGTTAAACTACAAACTGACAGCATGCACCTCCTCCCTCCCCAACCTGGCCTGGTGGCCTCTCTCGGAGGTATGGTGCAGATCATCCTGGACACAGCAGCATAGAGTCTTGAGGTCTGGTTATGTAATTCAGACTGCTTTAAACTATCTGGGCCAGGAAGATAGCTCAGGGGCACAAGTGCCTGCCTGGCAAGTGCAAGGTCCTGAGTTCCATCCTTGATTCCACCAAAAAAAAAAAAAAAAAAAAAAAAAAAAAAAAAAAAAAAAAGAATACACTGTGAAACCTCCAGTAACTGTGAGCTAAATAAATCTTTCCTTCCCTAAGCTTGTGTGTTGGGTATTTGTCCTAGCAACAAGAGAAGAGTAACTAAGGCACCATATAAAAGAGACAGAGGCTCATTTATAAAACCAATGAATTAGACACCGAGGGCTGGGGAGATAGCCCAGGGGCATAAGACTCTGCTTGGTAAGAGCAAGGTCCCCTGAGTCCAAAATTATATAATAGACAAAACACTGCTGTGCTGAGGGCTCCGAGCTTAGATGTGAATTTGCTGAGTCAGTGCCAGTAGGAATAAATGTTACTTCCTAGAAAGAGCCTTGTCTGTGTGAAAATTTTGCTACTTTGGGGGTGTGTGTGTGTAGTGCTCATCCAGGATATCCAGATGGTATCGCTGGAGGAGTGAATTTCAGGACACCAGGAGAGGCGACCTCACCTGGCGTCAGTGGACCACTTGATCCATAGAAAAACAGGTCCCTGTTGGCATGCTGGGGTAAGGGCCCTGATGTACCGAGGAACCAGCTGAGGTCCAGGAACTAGCCAAGGGAGCCCTGCCTCTCAGATTGGTAAATGGTGGTTTTTTGGTGGCAGTGAAGCAGAAGTAAAAGAAGAGAAGGGAAGAACCCTTACTGCCATTGAGCAGGACAGGGGAGAGGATCTGAAGGAGACACGGGGATCCCCTGACCTGAGACTATGGAGGGCTGAGACTTCATGGACTTCTGCTAGGGATAGAATTTGAGGGGCAGGTTCAGTGACACCTGAGGAGCTGGTTAGGGTCTCCCTACGGCATGGGAAAGGTGAGAGGAAACTGTATCCAGGACTGGGGTGGGGAAGAAGGAGGAGGTGGTCTCTGGGTGGATAAGCTGTTGTTTTTGGCATTGAGCCATGTTAGATGACCACCATAATAATTCAGCAATTTATACTCAGGCCAGAACCCATCAGTAAAAGCCTGACTTCATCTGGGTTACCTGCCCCTAAGAGACAGAAGGAGAGACTGGTCACCTCCCAGGGTGGCCCGAGTAGGTTGTACCTCTAAGGCATTGGGGGTCGGGTTGGCCGTCATTGTGTGTTTGCAAGTGAATGAGGCTGACTTTGAGGAAGCCATGGCCTGGCTGGACCCAAGCGACCCAAGCAAGTGCATAGTCTTGATCCAAGATCCTGTGACGGCCTCAGATGGCATCAGTCTTCCTCAAGAGCCTGATCTGGGCCAGCAATTACTGAGCCTCTCAACACACTAAGGCACCTAAAGTATCTCCTCAAGGACAGTGACCGGAGATAGGCAAAGCGCATGCGTGTTCCTTCCATATCAGCCCTTCCCGTCTTTTTTTTTTTTTTCTTGTTTCAGAACCTTTGTTTATTCACTCATTTTTGTGGCCGTCTCAGCCCACCTTGAGGGCAGGGCTGGCGCAGCATGTAGTGCCGGGGATCGAACCTCGGTCGCTGAAGCCGCCCAAGCTTTCCCAAGCAGGCGCTTTAGACCACTGAGCCATCCCGCCAGGCCCCCAGCCCTTCCCTTCTTGTTGCTATCTTGCATGTGCAAGTTGTCCACTAGCTGGGTGTGGTGGCGCGCCCCTGTAATCCCAGCACTTGAGAGGCTGAGGCAGAAGGATCGGTGTGAGTTCAAGATCAGCCTGGGCTACAAAAGTGAGTTCAAGGCCAGCCTGAACTGCCTAGTGAGACCCTGTCTCAAAAAGGCAAAATAAATAAATAAATAAATAAATAGAAAAAAGAAAAAAGAAAAGAAAAGCGTATCCAAGGCAAAGGGTGAAGCTAATGAAGAAGCCAATGAGGAGGCCATGGGGAAGCCAAAAGAAGGGGCTGTGCTGCCTGTAGATGAAGCTAGATTAGAACCAATGTGCCCACTGTCACAGGTATAAACACGAAAAGAATGAATGCCTCTACTAGGGGGAAGAATCTCCTTCTCCTCCCAAACAAGAAGACAGAGGTTAAGTAGTCCAAGGCCCATAGCAGCCATCTCAGAGGCCATGGGGGGTGCCAGAGGATGATTTTGTAAGCCTGACCACCATGAGGAAATATGTGGAAGACCAAGGTAGATGAGGCTCTATTTTGATAAGCCCCAAGAGCCTACAGTCTGAATAAATGTGGGGGGCTGGCCCACTGACTTCATGGTGGAGCATTCTGTGATGACCCCACCCGTGGGCCCCTCTCGCAAAGATAGGCCACTATCGTGTATCATGGGGACTATAGGCAAATGAACACAGGTCCTTTCCTGATGCCCTGAAGATGCCTTTTAGGTAGCCATGAAATCCTTTGTGAATTCCTCTACCTCTCTGAATTTTCTGTGGCTTTAATGGGTTGAGACCTATTAGGAAAGCTACAGATCCCAGTAATTTAACTCCCACAGACAGGCTGTTCTGACTCTGCATAAGCCACAGTGAGAGTCATGACTCCTAGGATTCCCAAGGAATGGTGCCTCTACAGTCTTGTACAGAGGCCACGGTAGGGACCTGGGCTTCCCCTCACTTCCCATGTGGGCTATGGGCTAAACACAGTCCTCACAGGTTAGCCTGAAACATACCTGCAGTAGTTGTAGAACTAAAGCCAGATGTCACCACTTGCAAGGCACAGATTGAATGGGACCCTAAAAAAAGAATTCCAATAAATAAATAAATGGATCCTGCAACTTTGCCAGGCCCCTGGGAACACGCCTTCCTGCCAGTCCAGAAGCCAGGCACAGACAACTATCTGCCAGTTCAGGATTTGTGAGTGGTTACCCAGGCCACCGTCACCCTAGCCCTGGTTTTCTCTTGGGTCTCATCCCCACTGAAACTGCTGTCTTCACATGTCTAGACCTCAAAGATGCCTTCTTCTGCATCCAACTGGCTACTGGCCTGAGTGACTTCACCACAGAATGACATGGCTACATCCTTTCCCTCCCCATTCCTCTCCCCTCCCCCATCCTCCTTCTTTGTGGTACCTGGGATCAAGCTCCAGACCTTGTGTTTGCCAGTCAGGTGTTTATAGCACAGAGCTATATATCCCTGGCCCATACACCCTGCTTCTGTACATAGACAACTTGCTGCTGGCCAGAAAGTCTCAGGCAGAGTGCACAGAAGGAACTCAGCAGCCTCTTACTCTCCTTAGAGGAGGCTGGCTGCATGACTTCCTAGAAGAAGGTTGACATGTGCCAGGAGAGGGCCAATACCTCACTTTGTGTTTGTTACAGGGACAGTGCTGACTTGGGTCAGAGAAAAAAAGCAGACAGTTTGCTCAATCCCAGTTCTGGCCACCCAATATTGGGGTCCTGGCATTGACTGGTAGCATACCTCTCCAAGCAACTCGATTCTGTCACTCAGGGTGGGCCACCGTGTTTCTGAGCATTTACAGCTACAGTCCTCTTGGCGGCAGAGGCTAGTACACCCCGAGACAAAACTAAACGGTCCAAGTATGTCACTCAGTACTGACATTAATGGAATACCAGGGACAATCCTGGGTAACATCCAGCTATGGTCAGATATCAGGGGTTGTTAGGTAAGAACCCATGTATTCACTTAGAAGTAGTACAGCTCCTAATCCTGGCAACCCTGCTGCCTGTTGGGTGGGGCGGGGCCAGCCAGACCCTGACTACATTGAGGCCGTGCAGCTTCCTGACCAACCTCTCCAGATTATCTCACTGACCACTTTGTAAGAGAGAAGACACCTTGGGGGGGGGGCTCCACAGCCACCCTAAATTCCACCACTGAGCCAAAGTCTCTGCCAAAAGAGACCTCAGCACAGAAGACAGGACTCATGACAGTAGCTTGTGCCCTCCAACTGGCAGTGGGGATGTGTGTCAACATCCACAGACTCTAAGTACCCTCCATATCCATCGGACTTTTTTTTTTTTTTTTTTTTTTTTTTTGCAGAACCAGGGATTGAACTCAGGACTTTGCACTTGCCAGTCCAGGCACTTGTGCCCCTGAGCTATTCCCCATCCCTCATGGGGCTTTATATAACAAAAGCATCTAATAAATTCATGGGAAAAAAGATGTGGAATGTGGCTCCCCAAATCCTTAAACTCTTACTTAGATGCTGCTGTATGGGCACTAGAAGAGTGGTGCCAGTGCAGTTCTAGTGCACCAGAAGAGTGACAGTCATACACTGTTGGGGACATCAAAAGAGACACCACGGCTGCTTGGCGAAACCATAAAACAGACTAGGAGGCAAAGCTCACAACCTCCAGAATGACAAAATTAATAGCTGTGGCCACTGCACTGGTCCTAGCCTACTAATACAACAGGACCCTAATTACTCACATGAGAGCTCTTGATTTGAAACCGAGGAGAGAAGTTACCCCCCAGGCAGATAGTGAATTTAGAAATGGCAATCCTCAAGGCCCTGGCTCCAGATTTTGTCAAATCGAACTTGGGTCCTTGTGCTTGCCTAGGCAGGCACTTAGACTGTTGAGCTATCTCGCCAGCTGGGCAGTTGTTTAGAAGATGATTTTCAGCCTTTAAAAGATTTACAGCCGAAGGGCTGGGGAGCTAGTTCTGTGGCACAAGTGCCTGCCTGACAAGTGCAAGGTCGTGAGTTCGAACCCTGGTCCCACCAAAAAAAAAAGATTTACAACTGGGTGTGGTAGCACACTCCTGTAATCCCAGCACTTGGGAGGCTGAGGCAGGAGGATTGGTGCAAGATTGAGACCAGCCTGGGCTACAGAAGTGAGCTCAAGGCCAGCCTCAACTGCATAGCAACACTCTGTCTCAAAAAGACCAAAATAAATAAATAAATAAATAAATAAATAAACAAATAAATAAAAGACTTACAACCCTTGGGCCAGCAAGATGGCTCAGTGATCTAAAGCACCTGCTTAGGCAAGCTTAGGCAACTGCAGGGACCTGGGTTCAATCCCAGCACCACATGCTGCAGCAGTCCCACCCCCAAGGCAGGCTGAACCGTCCATAATGTAAAGAGAGAGAGAAACAGAGAGAGAGAGAGAGAGAGAGAGAGAGAGAG
>PVJA010038532.1:0-19709 GCA_004027025.1 Myocastor coypus
TCTCCGTCCCGCGGAAGAAAGCACACGAACACCTTATCTCTGCTAACTCCTTTATTGGCTGGGCAGCGACCTCAATACATGTCCGTCCGAGACGGCTTCCTACGTGTCGCGCGCGTATCACTTCCCGTGCTCGGGCTTATAAGCAACATCTAACCAATTATAAGATTACACGTGGGGATCAGCGATTGGGCAACAGTAAAGAAGCATTTATCAACTACCATATTTGGAGAGGAGAAGAGACTAAGCAAGGCTCAGGAAGCAGGATATGGGCGCCATATTGGACACACGATGGGTGGGGGAGCAGCAGAGGCGGCAGGGCGTAGGCGTCATCCTGCACATCACGGCAGGCTCCCAACACAGAATGAGGATTCGTTCTTCCCAAATTTTCACTCGTTGTTTTCCTTTCTTTTCCCCTTCCTTCTTTCCTTCCTTCCTTCCTTCCTCTTTCATTCTTCATGTTAATATTTCTTGAGCATTTACAGTACCTCTGCCAGGTGCTGTGCTAAGTGCTAGAGCTGTAACGTTAAACAGACTTTTAAAAGCAAATAAATGTTTTCCTTCAGCTTCAGGAATGTATAAACAAATGGCAGGGGAACATTTAAACAAACTTTTAAAGACCATTTTATAGTTGTTCGTTGTCAACCAAATTGATACGCCAGTTTTGATGCTTTTCATCTTGATCAGCTCAGAATCTCGAAAGGTCTCTAATGAGCAGCATTCTGTGAGCTTAGTTAGTATTCTTGGCAGGGCCTAAAAGAAATCGCCTTGCATTTGCAATATATTTCATAATTCAAGATTTTTCTTAGCCCTGGTTTTTTTCTAAATGAGCATTTTCAGAGTGATGAGGTTTACAAAGGTAGATACTTAGAGGCAGCATAGAGAAAAATAGTTTTTGCTTTGTAAAAAGAGAGCCTATTTTCCTGCATTTCTCCCAGCAAAATTGATCACCCTTTACTTACTAGATTTAGGATTAGTCAGTAGACTCACATATGAACATAATCACAATTTCTGATAAATGTCTCATTAACAACTAACTACATGTTAGAAAACCCAATCTTTAGTCCCGAGCATGCCATGTCACCTTCAGGGCCCCACAGACAAAAGGTGAGGCTAGTAAAAGGGACTTTGGCACCTGCAAAACTCTCCACAGGCACCCAGGGCTCTAATTTGCATGGGAACAGGAACCTCCTGCCAGGGAAGGCATGATCAGGATAGAATCTTACATAATTATCATCAAAGAAAGCTGTCACTATCTGGTAAATCCTATAGGCCTCATCTCATAAGAAATAGATTTGTCAATGCACAGAAAGAAAATGCACAGCAATTCCAAAGACACTATACTCAACCACAATTATTGTAGTACTTTAATTATAATAAACCAATATATGGACCTTGTGATAAAGGTAATTAACCTTTTTTAACCTCAATGTCCTCAGCTGTAAAATAGGAATCATATTTGTCTACAATTTTAGTTAAGATGAATAAATGAGATGGCATGTGTAAGGTACCTAGAAGAGAGTAAGTACTTAACAAGATAGAAAACAAAGAAGGATTTTCCTGAGAAGAGAAAGTTGGAAAGAAGTTTAAGGACAAGACTCGTAGCTCCCCCTACAGCTGCCTCCTGACTCTAAGGAGGTTGCTGTGTTCTGCTGTGCTCTCCTGTGCTGTGTTGTGCTGTGCCGTGCTGTGCGTTCTCTGTAGGTTTCCAGGGTAACCCCCGCCCCATCCTGGGCAGTACTAGGCCAGGTGTTCCATGCTTTAATAAGCTTTCTCTTTCTTTAAACTTGTCCACAGGAAAAGTCTGTACTGGCATTAGTGGCAAAAGGCTGGAGAAAAGAACGATAAAGGGAGTGAAACCCACTCTCCTGTATTCTCACTAGGAAATTATCCTTAGCCTTTGATATATTAAAATTGAAGAGCTGTAAATGTTGGTTGTCATGGTGATGCATGCCATCCTGATTGGTAGTGTAAGTTCACTTTCCTCTGGGTGTTGCAGCCTAATTAACTGTAATTTTTGTCAATGTGGAGGAAGAGCCCACACTTGGGGTTTTTTGGACATGACTAGAGCCCCTGTGGACCTAGTTAATTTTCATAGACTACAAAGACAGACATGGCTGGGCCTCTGTACTTATAGTTTCAGAAAAGTTGCCAATGTTTAAGTAAGAGTCAGAGGAAATATTAGAGGGCTCTTCAACTTCTCTCTGGCAATTGCCAGGTCGTTAGCAATTGCAAAAGTTATCTGGGCTGGATTGGAAGAACAGGGCAGTAGCTAATCCAAACTGAGAACGAGTCCTTTGTTCCTGGTTCCAGTTCAGTCTACCTCCCCCAGCAGATACACAGAACTTGAGCGCCTGTACTCACTGGAATGTTTAGCGTTGCACTTCCCCTACACACACAGATCATGCTCTAACAGGTTTCAGGCGAGGCTAGCAGGGACATGCAAAAGCTCCCTCCACACCCAGCGATGGCATAATTATGCCAGCCAACTGATGGATCCAGCTAACTCCCTACAGACCTCCTAGAAAGAAATTCCATGTCACCACAAGCCTCACAACCAGAAGACTTGTCTTGATACAGTGTAAGCCAATTTGTTTACAATTTTGATTCTTAGGAAAGCTGAAATTAACTTTAACATTCTCATATGAATTTTTCTACTCGTATGCTCTCACAATTTAAAAAAAGTGCTTCCAGTCATGTTTTTCAAAAACTAAAAAACATTATCTCTAAGAGAGAGGAAAACATACTTTGCATGGCTGATAACTCAGGCTCCTTTTATGAGGAATTAAGCTTTTCCTGAGGGGCCAGTGGTGGAGAGTGCTGAGGATTCACTGCATCAAAGACTTCCATAGAAGTTGGCTGTGGAAGCTGGAAGTTAATTTGAAAATGGGGAAAAAGTAGGAGAGATGGATCCAGACCCTGGATGCACTGAACTGAATTCTTAAAAGCTGCCATAGGTAGCACAGTGAACATTTAAAAGTTTTTTCTGACTTCTCTGCTTCTTTGCATGCCTTTCATTGGTTTTCAGATTTCTCTACACTGAAACAGAAACATAGCGCTCTTACCTCCAGCACTCTTGCATGTCAGCAGAGGCAAGGGACTGAGGCCCCACCAGTGCATTCAAAGCACCCAATACTTTGAAACAAAAGTTGGCTGCCACAGAAGAGTCTTCCTGGAAATAGTGGCAGTGGATATGTTCAGCTTATGGAGACAACAAAAGCAGGGATCCTGTTGGCAACATTGCATGCCCAGAGCCAGCAGCTGTACCAAGCTGTGTGGGTCAGGATGGCCAGGGGTAGCAAGTCTTCAGCATAAGGCCGCCATGTAACCTCCACAGTATTCCTTGAATCCATGATCTTGGATTCAGGTTCTCTGAAGATTCTACAAGTGCATGCAATGAATATTCATTTAAAAATCTGGGTAGTTGTATGCACATGTATGTGTACACATATGCATGTGTGTTAGGGAAGGGAGACAGAGAGACAGAGACAGAGACAGAGAGACAGAGAGAGAGAGAGAGAGAGAGAGAGAGAGAGAAGTAGTGGTGAGTACTAGTGGAATAAGACTGACGACTGACCCAGGAAATTCATTACAGAGAGAATGCTTATTGCTTATTGGTTCCCTCACACTATAAGTCACACCACTATTTGGTCCCATGACTAACAGGGTGTTATTAGGCCACTGTGATTTCAAGTTAATAGTTAAATTTGACAACCTCTATGTCTTGTAGCTAGGGGTTTTCTGACATCCTAGGAAGCTGAGTTTGGCCCAGGGCTGGACTCAAGCCTCTGCTCCTCGACTAGATTAGATGTACTGTCTGACAGCTCTGTCCCAGAATTTTGCGTATCTGTCTGGATCCATCACTCTAGAACAGGTTTCTTTGGTGTGAGTGGCACAGAAGTGACTGGCCTCGGGCAGAGGCAAATGCCCATTGGCACTGTTCATTCTCTTGAATTACATATGTGCAAACTTCTTTCAGCTTCGGAGAGCTGCCCACATGCTTTCTGGATGGGCACCCAGAAAGAAACCAGGCCTTGCAGCGCTCTTTTGACTGAAATCACAAATGTAGTTGGACATCAGGGACAACTTGGAAGAAAGGAGACGAATGCATTCTCAGAACATGGTAACGCTGACCAAGGCCATGGTCTCTGTGGAAGCAGACCCAGAGGTGACCTGCCACAGGAGCACGCTATAACATTCTCTCCACACCACTTATCCAGCCTGTGGTGCTTTAGCCAGCAGCTATATGAACTGAAGCAGAAGAGCTCAGCTCCCTGCTGTTGTCAGTAAAGTTTTATCAGCACACACTCGTTTATTTATATGCTGTCTGCAGCTGCTTTTGCATTGCAATGGAAGAGTTGACAATAGCCTAGAATATTTAGTATGGATATCCTTACAGAAAATGTTTCTTGACCTTGGTCTCTGATATTGCTACTCAAAGATAGGCTCAGCAGTAGCAGCATCTAACAACACATTAATACATGAAAAGGGTCAACCCTAACCCAGGTGTACTAGATCAGAATCTTTTTGCAGGGATAGAGGAACAATAATTGAAGTTTTATCAGGATCTTCAGATGATACTTATGCACTTTTGAGAAGCACTGTTCAAGACATCTGTTTCTCATATTGCATGGAAATCTGTCAGTTTAGAAAGGGTGTATCACTTCTAACCATTCCCTTAAACTATCCAAAACAAATATATTACCTGGCTTCTATAATGGTCCTTAAGAAATCTACAAGGCTTATTATTCCCTGGGCATCTTTTATTCTCCTGGATAGACTCATTTCCTGCAAATGGTCTCCATTCGGCCCTCCATTCCTTCCACTACAACATCTAAGTTCCTCATCAGTACTCTCACTGTGTGGCCTGGTCTCTAAACTAGAAGATGTGCTTGGAGGATCAACACTATTGCACTCTGGTAAGCAAACAGTAGGGTGCTCAAATGCTGGAACTTGGAATCAGACAGGTGGATTTATCCCCTGACCTTGCCCTATTAGAGGCATGACCTTGGCTAAGTTACTTAATCTCTACCAGACTGTGAAATGAGCATAATAATTAACAGTATCCACCACATTGGGCCGTTATAAGAGTTAAGTGCACAAATACCTGCTCCTGATAGATGTTCACGGGGATGCTACCATTAACAAGTGGCCCATCACGAATGTTAACTCATGTAGCAAGAGTTGCACATGAGCCAGAAAGAGTATGGGAAAGGGTCATCTGCATTTGCCATAGGCCTTTGTCTGCAGTCACACCATCATGAAAGACAGCATCGTTTTTCTGCATCAGCTAACGGCCCTCAGTATTTTTGCTATGATTTAAGATTTTCAAACCGTAGTTTACTCCATTGCCCTTCCTTGGTTATCACTTACCATTTTCAGCAACATCTAATAGTTCAATAGTTACTAACTTCCTACCATGTGTCACGCACTGTACAAGCAAGATGATTTCAATCCTGGCGCTACCTTAACATAGAGCAATGCTTAGCAGATGATACATTTCTGTAAGTGAGTTCTTAGGTGGAATGCAGAAATTCCAATAAGAGATCTGGAAAAGCAGATGGCTGGTGGAAGCCAGGAGAGGTCTGAGCTCTACTCATTGGTCTTCCTCCTGAACTCTACCTCCAATCCATATAAAGCAGCAGTTCTCAACCTGTGGGTCACAACCCCAGTGGGGGTCGAGTGACCCAAACACAGGGGTCACCTAAAGCCATCGGGGGGGCCGGCGGGATGGCTCAGTGGTCTAAAGCGCCTGCATGGGAAGGCTTGGGCGGCTTCAGGGACCGCGGTTCGATCCCCGGCACCACATGCTGCGCCAGCCCTGCCCTCGGGACGGGCTGAGCCGGCCATAAAAATGAGTGAATAAACAAACAAAGGTTCTGAAACAAGAAAATAATAAATAAATAAATAAAAATTAAAAAATAAATAAATAAAGCCATCGGAAAATACAAAATCAAAAAAAAAAAAAAAAAGAAAATAAATTATGCTTGATTTGTAGCAATGAGTTGAAGGGAAATTTCTCATATTCTTCTTTGATTCTGAATTTCTGTTTCTGAGCAAACATCTTCAATAGACTCCTCTTCTCTTTTCCCTTTATTACTTGTCACCTTCTGTGCACTCCTCCAGCTACTCTTTCCTCTGTAACCCTCAAACAGCAGAGCTAAGAGATGCAGAGCCTTCGCCAGTACAGGGCACTTGTACTCTAGGCTCTGCCTACTTGGCATCTCTTCCCCGTGCTTCTGCTCACAGCCCCTAAGTGTCTTGAGAGGTGCTACGACCTCCCTCCTACATTCACACCACAGCGTTCGGGTGGCGCTAACTTCATTTACAACTTCAAGAGGGACCATGTGACTCACCCTGGCCAGAGTGCCTATGATTTCTCTGGCCTCAGTAATTGATGGTTAAAAGCATATGACACAGTCAAAGCAAAACTACGAGGAAGGTGGAAGTAAGCCAGGTTCTGTGACAAGATGACATAGAAAAGGGAATGATGATGACAGAGAAAGATGAATACATTTTCCGAGCTGAAAGATACAAGGGGACTGGAGGTGGTTATGAGACCTGATTCCCTGGCCTAACCAAAGTCCTTAGCTGGAGTTCTGTTTGGTCAAGATTTGTTTAGCATCTTTAAAAAGATACACTTCCCAAACATGAAATCTCTATAGTGTAGTACTGAAGACAGTGAGATCAAGCGAGGGTAGTTCCCATCCCTCCTACTGACAACATTAAGCACTTTTGCCACTGGTCTTGAGAATTTAATCAGAACTTGAAGGTCATGTGTTTTATCACAGTACCTGGTACTTGGCAGAGACTCTGAAATACCTTGGACTAAGGACAGTTCCATTTACAATCTTCTACTTTACTATAGTGCAAAGTCAATGCACTAGCCTGCATTTGGAGATTCTCTGTCCGTTCTGGGCAAAGGCAGTGAGTTCCCGGCTACCACATGATCTTGAGGACCAGTGACTAGTGCTGTACAAGGCACTGCACTGTTAACCTAAGATGTTTAGCAGGTTAAGCGTATTGTTTCCTACTTGCATGATTTTAGCTTATAGTGGGCTTATCAGCGCACATTCTCATCATAAAGCAAGGAGCATGTGTATAAGTTCAATTAAAGAAACATCCAGAATATATAGGTATCCAGCCTCTACAGGAGGGTGGTTTCCATGGATTTTGGAAGAAAGCAGTAGTAGGCAGGGGAACTGCAAGTCAGTCTACCATTCAGAAAGAAAAAAGGGATTGGGGTGGTGAAGGACAGTGATGACAGAAATATAGAACTTCGAGAAATGGCTTAAGACTTAGTCTTAAAAGAGCTGCCACTCCTCGACAGGAGCCATTTTAGGCTTGACTGTCAACGTTGACAAGCTGGAAGTGACCATCTTTACAGACAGACCGGTTGTGGAGCTATCACATTACCATACTCTAAATTAGCATTCCAGCATGAAGCTGATCTTGAAATGCAGCTCAAATCAATTCCACCCTCCCTCCGCAGCTGTGGCTTGCAGTTGGTGCCCTCTGTTTCTTACTGAGCAACCAAGGAACCCACCTGGCCTCTCCATTTTTGAGTTGGCAGGGGTGGGGGTGGAGATATACTGTTCATCCTGCAGTAATAACAAGAAACCATGGCGTTGCTTTTGCTGCCAGTTGGCTCTTTGTTTTTGGCATGGTTCTTTTATTCCTGATCATCATTACTTGCTTCTATTGTAAACTTAAGCTGTATTTGAAATCTCACTTTTTATTTTTCCTCTGCTTTGAAGGAAACTGTTGTGTACAGCTCACCAGTGGAAGACATCTTCCTTTCGCTATCATTTTATGCTACATTACAACAGAAGTTCGCATGGCTCCAAAGGATGCTTTTGACTTCAGCATTCTTGTGATCTATTTGTGCAATACACTTGTTAAATTAGAAATTCATTTGTCACTCCCAGATAATAATGTTCAGAATGGTACTTCCTGCATGAATCATTATCTTCAGCCTGGAGTTCTACTTATGAATATGCATGAGCTGAGAGATAGACAAGCAAGATTTGTACAACCTGTTTCCTGGAGGAGCCTCAGATGTTTCAGCTTGGAGTTCTGAGTTTGAGCTTCTAGTGCCAAGCCCGGGGAAGGCTTCGCACCCACAGCTTGGCCAACCTTCTCCAAACACATCTGTTCACAGCAGGACCAGGCACAGTGCGGAGCTCCTGCGACAGAGAGATGCTGTTACCTGTCCATTCTTGAGACGTCAAGTGAATTTCACAAGGCAACAGAGGGTTAAGAGGTATCAGATGTGGACATGGCCTCTCAGTCTCCTTCAGCAGCCCCAGCTGGAGAATCAATAAACCATGTGGCACGCCTGCTGGCTCTGCCTCCAGGAAGCAGGAGTGATAATCAGGAATCTGAAGAGCTATTAATGTAAAAAAAAGAGACAAATGCTGTAGACCGGCTGCAGCGATGGTAAATGAAAGAGGCTACTCCCAAATGAGTAGTTGAAATGTCAAATAAAGGAAAGGTCAGGATGCGTGGCTGTAGCCTGGGCTTGGAGTTTTGTATCAGCTTGGCCACACCTGGATGATATCATGGTCATCGGCTTCTTTCAGGTCTAGACTTCAGTCTGAAGGATGGAACTCTTTCTAGCTGCAGACAGCGATCCTTCAGGACCTCTCATCTAGTTTGAGGAGGTTTCATATTTGATTAAAGCTTACAGACATTGAAGTTCTTTGGTAACCATACGCAGAGATCAAAAGAGATCATATTTATTGATCAGCTACTCTATTTTGGCGCTGAACCAGATATCATTAGAATTGTTCAAAGGGAAGTGTTCTTTAAGCTTATGAACACTCCCCTTCTGTATCCATTGCCTTGGGGAGCACTGGGATGGTTACGAGAGAAACTCAAGGAGAGGGGGCAACTTTTGACTTCAAAACTAGGCTCATAAACCCCAGAGCAATATCAGGCTTCATCAAGGCCTTAGTGAGAAAGAGAGCTGTGTTTCTGAATTCTAAAATAATTCTAAAGCAATCCTTGAAGGACTGGGCATAGAAACATAGTGCAAGCAGTAAGGAAGAGAAGATAAAGGGAGAATTCCAGCCATTGAAGTTGAAGAGAAGTACTTCTACCCCTGAGCTCAAGGAGGAGGCCACAGAGGAAAGCCCCAGATTCATTTATGTTGAAGCAGGTGTCAGGATTTCCCTTCTTTTTAAGACAGAATATTTCAGGATGTGAATAGACTATGCATTACCTTTGCATCCTAGTTATAAAGTACCTAAGACAAGACATCTAAATGAGTAGGGCCAACAAGAGAGCTCAGTGGACTAAGCACCTGCTTAGGCAAGTATGGGGCAGAGGTTTGATCCCTGATACTACATACTGCTCCAGCCTGTCCCCAGGTGCCCTGAGCCAGCTGCCAAAACTGAGAACGGTGGTGCATGCCTGTAACTCCAGTGCTGGGGAGGCTGAAAACAGGAGGATCACTACAAGTCCAAGCTGCATAGTGAGACTCTGTATCAAATACATTAAAAAGAAAGAAAGAAAGAAAAGAAAAAATCTAAACAAATAAATGTTTCTTTTCACTCATGTTTTCAGAGTTTTGGGTCCTTTACTTCTTGGCCCCACCAATTTGGGCCTGTGATAAGGCAGAGCATCATAGTGTGAATCATGTCAATGTACTCACCGCATAATGGCCAGGAGACAAAGACAAGAGGGGAAGAGACCCCCCAAGATGCACACCCCAAAGGAGGGCCCCACTTGCCCCTACCTCCAACTATGCCCAACCTCTTAAAGCTCCTACAATTTCCCCAGGGCACCATCACCTGGGACCAAGACTTTCACACACACTCATTTCAGAGACACTTAGCATCCAAACTGTAATGAGTCCCCTGCTGCAGGTCTGCCCATCTATCAGCAGTGTTCCACTGCTCCCCAGGTCTGGGCAGTGTGACCAAGTCTGCTGCCTTTGACAGCATCACATGATGCTAGGCCGAAGGACACAATTGCCACACTGTGCATCATGATAGGCTTAACTCAGTGAATATTTCAGCTTTATAAAAATCATTGCAATAAATATACATTGCTATTTATCTCCCTCAAAATGCTCCCTCTTGCTTTAACACACTTATCCCATTATTCTTCCCAGTTTGGGAAGCAGTTGTCTGGTGTTAGTCCTCTTTTATGAGGTATGGTCACAAGTATGGCAAATGCTGTTACTGAGGGCCATCCAACAGGAAGGCAGGCTCCCAGAGACATCACCACATGCCCTCGTACAATTTATTCACCAGATCTGGTACCTGCACCTTCTAGCTCTTCCTCAGAGTAGAAACGATCGTAAAGGTAAAGATTTTGAATTTATTCAGGACTTTGAGGCAACCACGACAGTGCAACACTGGTGAAGGAGGACTTCCAGAGCTGCTTCAGAAAGTGGGAGAAAGGATGGGTTGAGTGTATACAAAGTGAGGAGACTATCTGGGGACGATTGCTGGCAGTGAGCCTTTTAGTGTAAATTTTTAAAACTTAAATATCCACTATGTTTTGAGAAAACGCTTCATCTTTATTGGCCTGGAATAGTCTAGTTTGTCTTTCATTCTCCCAAGATAAACTCTAAAGTACCACTCAGTTCAAAGGAAGAAAGACAAGCACAGAAGCTGTTGAAGTCTACAATGGAAGAACCTTGTTGAAAATAGTATAGAATGCGGGGTTGATGGAAGGCAGAGGAGAAATACTCCATTTGCTAACTAGAAATTCGAAAGCTTCACAGCAGAAGTCTTTTTTTTTTTTTTTTTCAGTACCAAGTATTGAACTCAGGACCTTGCCTTTACCAGGAAAACACTTATTCTACTGAGCTATCTCCCCAGCCCCAGAAGTTATATTCTAAATGATGACATGCACTGCATCTTAAATATTTTAAAGTGTGGTCCATGGTTCTTGTATTAGTCCATTTTCTGTTGCTGTGAAAAAAATTTCCAAGGCCTGGTACTTTGCAAAGATAGGAGGTATATTTAGCTTCAAATTTAGGAGGGGAAGCTCAAAAGCATGGATTGGTGTTTGTCCAACTCTTGATAGGGCCTCATGGCAGAGGATGTAATGATAAGAACATACTGAAGAGCAATTTCAGAAAGAGCCAGGAAACGAAAGATATTAGGAGGACAGGCTTGCCCTTTTTAAACAACCTAATCCCTCATGAACTAACCAGAATTCCAAGAGAACCACATTAACCTTTCGTAATGCAGTGCCCCCTTGTCCTAAAGTTTCTCGCAGCCCCTACCTCACAAAGGTTCCACCACTTTACCACATCCCCACACTAGGAGCCAAACTCCCAACACATAAAGCTTTGAGGGGCATACACCAAGCCCACAGCACAGGATGGCCACTACATTAACACTACCTAGAAAGCTGTGGAAATGCAAAACACCAGGCCTCACCTCAGACCAGCTGAGTCAGGCCTCACAGGCCAGCCAGATCACCAAGTGACTGACATGGATGCTCAAGTTAGGGGACAAATAACCAAGTTGATGCCTGTGGTAGCTGCAGCATCCACATCCATGATAATCAATCATGAACTTCAGGAGCCACCCATAACTGCCAAGGGATTTTGGGAGAACACTTATACACAAACTGTAACAGTAAGATTAGAGAAGAGAGAGATACAAACAGGAAGAGAAGAGGGAAGGAGAGATCAGAGAAGAAGCACAAGAGTGTCAACTTGAGGAAGCTTGGCTGGATTGGCTATAGAGGCCCCATCCTGCAGGGTGGCAGGACCTGCCCTGGAATGTGATTGGTCCCACCCTGGAGTGTGATTAGTTCCACCCCTAGGGCCAAGTGGGCTAACCCAGAGTGACTCAGTACAAAAAGTGCATAAAAAGTTGTTGAGGAAGGCCCTGCCCAGACTTGCCCCATTTCCTTGAAGAAGTCCTGGTCTTTGGAGGAGCTTGATCTCTGCAGCCACTTCAGAGGAGCTCCGATCTTCACAGTGGAGCGCTGGCACAGAATTTGGAAGAGAGAGGCTCGATGGATGTCCCAGCTGCTGCTCCTCCTCTGCTCTTCATTGGTTTCTGCTGCCATGGAGAACTGCTGTTGTTTGCCTTGGAGCCAGCTGAATATGGACTGAAACCTCCACAAACTGTGAGCTAGATAAACCTTTCCTTCCTTCATTTTGAGTGTCGGGTATTTGTCCCAGCAACAAGTAAAAAGTAACAAAGACAACGCCCTACTATTAGGCAAGGAGCCCAGAGACATTTGCAACCCTACAAACCCACATACCCTAGAAATTGAAGTCCACAGGGCCACACCTCTCAGGGATCCCAGAAGAAGAGCTGTGTCACCAACTGTCTCAGTTACTTTTCACTCATTGCTGGGACCAAATACCCAGCACCCAAAATTAGGGCAGGAAAGGTTATTTAGCTGACAGTTTGTGGGAGTTTCAGTCCACACTCGGCTGGCTCCCAGGCAGAGCGGCGCAAGGCAGAGAGCAGCAGTGCATGGCAGCAGAAAACAGTGAAGAACAAAGGGAAGGGCAGCAGCTGCGGCTTCAGCCAGCCTCCCTCCCCTCCTTATGTTATAAACAAGCTACCCTGGGGTTGGGGGTGTAGAGCTCACACAGTGTCCATGCCTCCTCTTGCGCAGGATGAGGATGTTTACTCCCTGCTGAGTCACTTAATTAAACTCCTAAACTTCTCAAGTTGACACAATGTATCAACCACTACACCAGCTTTCCAGAACATAATCAAACTACAAGCCCCTTCAGACACTAATGCATAAGCTATGGAAATCAGATTTTCCTCTAAATCAAATCTTACAAAGTGTCTAAAATATACTTAGAAACATCAGGGAAATTCACCTTTTGAAGAAAGTGATACAGTGTTCAGCCAAAGACGTTGCAGAAGCACAAAAGAACCAAAGTAGATGCTTTGGCCTGAGGGCAAGAAATAAAAAGAGGGAATGCAAGAAACAGACAGAGGGTGCAGGGGGGAAGGAGAGACTGATATAAAGAAGAAAGAGACAGATGCAGAAAGAAATCTAGAAGATGGGGAAGAAGTAGGAGGGAGGGAGTTCCAGGAGAGAGCAACAGAGTTGATGTAGAGACATTCATGGGGTGGCGGGGGGGGGGGGGGGAATAAAAGGAAGAGATGGAAGAAGGAGAAAACTATGGGAGAACTCAGTAAGTGTCTCAATTATTCTTCTATCAGTGCTGGGACAAGCACCTGCTACCCAAACTGGAGGTTTCAGCCCATACTCAGCACAGTGGCTCATGGCAGAGGACTGCAGTTCATGGTTACAGCAAAGAGCAGAGAAAAGAGGAGTGGCCACAGCTCAGACAGCTAGCCAATCTCTTTCCCCTCCTTACATTGTAATGCAGATTACTTGCCCCAGGACGGTTGTAGCATCCACACCCACCATAATTAATCACAAACTCCAGGAGCCACCCCATAACTACAAAAGGCTTTTGTGGGGGGCACTCACACACAAACCATAACAGTGAGATTAGAGAAGAGATACAGGGGAGAGATACAAACAGGAGCAGAAGAGGGAAGGAGAGATCAGGAAGAAGCACAAGAGGGGGGATAGGGTCGAAAAACAATGGGCCGAATACTCTAGAAAGAAAAGAAGTGTGCTTGGCTCACTGCTGAGCCCTGAGGCTCTAGGCTAAGCAGATTTTTGCTGTGTGCCTCTCTATTGGCCCCTAGTGGTCTAAGCTCACGCAAAATCACAGTGCTCCATCAGGGTTTCTGCATGGTTCTTTTCATTTTTTGTTCTCTGTGTTTCTGTTCTCCTGTAAATCTCTCTCCTTCTCTTTTTCTTTCTTTCCTGTTCTCTCCTGCCTCTTAACTACGATTTAAACAAGGTAGAGCACATTAATAGAATGATAAATAAAATTCACACAAATTTCTCAATGTATGCAAAGCAGCATTGAACAATTAGCATCATTTCATGATTTAAAAAAAACTCTCAACAATATGTAATATAACAACCATTATTGATTTCCTATCATCTTATTTTAAAATTCTGTATAGATTTTCATTTTTTTTTTAAATTTATTCTCTAAAATAAAAGAATAAGGCTGAGGCAGAAGGATCGATGTTAGTTCGAGACCAGCCTGGGTTACAAAAGTGAGTTCAAGGCCAGCCTGAACTGCAAACTGAGACCCTGACTCAAAAAGATAAACAAACAAAGAAAAGAAAAGAAAAGAAAAATTTTCAACAAAGCAGGGGCAAAAAGAATGTATCTCAACATAAAGGACATAAGGGCCGGCCAAATAGCTCAGTGGATTAAAGCACCTGTTTTTTTTTGTTTTTTTTGTTGTTGTTGTTTTAACTCTTTTTTTTCTTGTTTCAGAACTTTTGTTTGTTTGTTTATTTATTTATTTTTATGGCCGGCTCAGCCTGCCCTAAGGGCAGAGCTGGCACAGCATGTGGTGCTGGGGATCAAACCACTGTCCCTGCAGCCGCCCAAGCTTTCCTAAGCAGGCGCTCATCCTAAGGGGGCTAAAGCACCTGCTTAGAAAGACACAGCTGGGTTCAATCCAGAGTGCCCTACTGGCCCCGCCCCCACCCTCAGGGCCTGCTGAGAGGCTAAAGAGACCGGATATAGTGGTGAGCCCCTGTAATCCTAGCTCTTTGGAAGGCTAAACACAGGGAGATCACTACAAGTCTGATCGACATTGTGAGACCCTGTAGACCCTATAGAACCTTGCTAAACAAGAAACAAACAAACAAACAAAAAAACCACATAAAGGACATATATCACAAGACTGCAGCCAACATCATATTGAAAAATGAAAGGTTTTTCTCTAAGATCAAGAACAAGAAAAGGCTGCCTACTCCTACGACTCCTATTTAGATAGTACAGGAAGTTCTAGTTTGAGTAAAAGAGTACCTGTCTTTTGAGGATTTTCCACTGATTTCCACAAAGGTTGTTCCAATCTACACTACCAATAGTGAAGAAGTGTTACGGTTTATGTCTGGTTGTCCCCCAAAGCCTCATGCACTCATGGGGCAGGGACTTCTATAGATTGAGACTTGACTCATGAGTCACTGGGATTATGTGTTTTATTTTATTTTTTATTTTTTATTTTTATTTTTATTTTTTTGTGGGACCAGGGTTCGAACTCACGACCTTGCACTTGCCCAGCAGGCACTTGTGCCTCGGAGCTATCTACCCAGCCCCCGGGGATTATGTGTTTTAATACTGATGGGATTATGGTCTGAGTACTTCTGGGATTATGGGTGCAGCCTAAGGTGGATAGGCTGTGGTGGAGAACCTGAATAAAATATAAAGAGAGACAGAGAGACAGACCAGCGCTGTTGCTCTCTGCTCCCTTGGTTGCTCCATTGCCTCTCTCGTCATCGTCGCTGTTCCTGCTGCCGTGAACCAGATGCTCTCTGCTCTGTTCCACTCAGCCTTGGCCAGCCAAGTATGGACTGAAACCTCCAGTAACTGTGAGCTAAATAAACCTTTCCTTCCTTCATTTTGGGTGTCGGGTATTTGTCGCAGCAACAAGTAAAAAGGAACTAAGAAAAGAAGTGTTCCTTTTTCCTGAAAATGCCACCAGCATTTGTTATTGTATCGTTTCTTGTTGACAGCCAGTCTCTCTGGAGAAGGCCTGCCAGCGTTGCTTTTATTTGCATCTCTTTCATGAACAGTGATAGCGAGCATTTTTCATATGCTTATTGGCTCTTACTACTGAGGAGTGACTATTCATTTCAGATGCCCAGTTTTGAATTAGTCTTCACATTTCAGTGAGGATTTGATTCTTTGAGGAGTTCTTTATATTTACTCATAGTAGACCTTTGTCCAAGGCATGACTGGCAAATCTTTTCCCGCATAGTGTTGTCTCTTCACTTGGTAATAGTTTCTTTTGCTGTACAAAAACTTTTTAATGAAATTTACTCTGACAGTTGCTGTGAGATCAAAGTTTTGCTCATGAAATCTTTGCTTCCAGCAATGTGTTCAAGAGTTCCACCTGTTCTATCCTCCACTAAATTTGGTGCTTCTATCTTAATAGTCATTTAGACTGTTCCCAAGATTTAACAATTATAAACTGTGCTGCTATAAACATGGGTGTACAAATATCACTGTGGTATGCTATTAGATCTTTTGGAGTATAACAAGAAGGGAAATATCAGGGAGTAGAACAGGTTAAAAGATGCAAAAACAACTCACAGATCTTTGATACGCCTTGATTTTAGTTTAGTAAAAGATATGGGACTAGTTGTAACCTTCTGTATGTTGTAAGCTAATGTTTCCAGCACCATTGATTAAAGAAGCTATCTTTTCTCCAGTGAACATGTTGAGTTCCTTTGTCAAAGATAAGGTAGATGAGCACATTTGGAGTTATTCTTGAACCTTCTAATCTGTTCCATTCCCTGCTATTTTCCTTCTTGGTATCTTCCAAAAGATCTAAAAGCATACCACAGTGATATTTGTACATTCATATTTATAGCAACACAGTTTGTAATAGTTAAATCTTGGAATCAATCTAAATGCCTGACAACTGATGAATGGATAAAGAAGATGTAGGGTTTTTTTTTTTTTTTTTTTTACACAATGGAGTAGTACTCTGCCATAAAGAAGCATAAGTTTGAGACATTTTAGGCTACATGGATGGATCTTGAGATCATATTTTTAAATGAAATAAATCAGACACATGAAGGCAGGAGGGCAGCAAAGCAATGAAGTGGCAAGAAATGCCACAGAGCTCTGTCTTTTATAGGCTACCTAGGCTACATACCCTTGGAGCGGGTAGCACTCACACCCAGGGTAGCATTCACATCCTTCATCCTAGCATTCCACCATAAATAAATCCCAACACTACGTCCTTAATCCTAGCATCATACACTCTAGATCTAACCACCTCTGAAAGCCATACCAGCATCTGAATTGGAAAGGAAAAAACAAAATTGTGTCTAACTCAGACGATATAATCTTATATATAGAAAGTTCTAAAGAGTCTACAAAAAATATAGGAACTAATAAATCCATTCAGAAGCACTGAAGAAAACAAAATAACATTCAAATATTAACAGTAGAAACACAATGACCTATCTGAAAAATAAATCAAGAAAACATCCAACATATAATAACAACAAAAAAGTGAAATATGTAGTAATAAATTCAGTAAAGAAGCTGAGAAACAATACATTAAGAAATAGCAAACCTTAAAGCCGGGCGTGGTGGCACACACCTGTAATTCCAGCACTTGGGAGGCTGAAGCAGGAGGATCAGTGCAAGTTCGAGACCAGCCTGGGCTACAAAAGCGAGCTCAAGGCCAGCCTGAACCGCATAGTGAGACCTTGTTTCAAAAAGACAAAAAAAAAAGAAAGAAAGAAAGAAAAGAAAGAAAGAGAGAAGGAAAGAAAGAAAGGAAGAAAGAAAGAAAGAAAGAACTAGCAAACCTTGAGGCTAAAAATTTAATAATACCCAAATAAAAACACTTCTTGCATTCAGAGATTAGAAGAATTGATACAGTTAAAATGCTACTCAAACCAGATCTCACCCAGTCTGCTGGCAACCCAGCCAACCCAGCAGCCAAGCCGGGGATAATGGGAGCAGCCCCAACTGACCAACCTATTGACCTGAGGGCACACAGGTAGGACCTCTCTGCCTGTGGCCCCCCATACCGCCACCAGAGCTCCACACATGCCCATAGCTCATGACTGGTGGACACGTAGACAGGAACACTAGGCCTGTACCCTTACACCACCAGAACTCCTACCTTGCCCAGAACCCAGCTTCGGCATGTGCTATGGAGCCATGCAGCATAGTTCCCTGCAAGAGAGGCTGGGATTCAGACCCTACCAGCTAACACAGGAGCTGAACATCTTGCCAGAGGAGCACAGCAGGCTCTCACAAAAAAGCTGCAGCTGAAGAAGCTGAGCACAACAGCCAGACTGAGCCAGGCACATCTGCACAAGATCAAACTTGTTAGATCTGGTCCCAAATTTCAGTAGGTGCTAAAAGTATAACTTCACCAAAGTTCTGCACCAAAAGTCACTGCTATACAGAACGATACAGACAAGGAGCAAAATGCAATTTCAGCTCCCAAGCCTACCTGGAACAAATACAGGAGACACTAACACATAACAAAGTGGGAATCACGCAGCCAAAGTTTCTGAATTAGTAGCAACTGAAGTAAACAAATGAATGCAAAAATGTATGGAAGAAATTAGATTGGAGATAACCTCTGAAGTAAAAAAGAAAATCAGAATCACTAGTGTCTGAAGTAAAAAAAAAAAGCTGCAGAAAAGTATAGAGGGAATCAGACCAGAAATAACCTCTGAAGTAAAAACAAACATCACTAAATTAATAGTGTCTGAAGTAAAGGAACAACTGCAAAAAGATAGAGAGAAAATGAGAGCAGAAACAACCTCTGAAGTAGAAAAAGAAAGGATAACTATAGTGAAAGACTTAATAACTGCCTCTAAAGAAGACATTGATAAAAAATTAGAGGAGAAAAGAAAAATGATGGAATCTTTGAAAGAGTAATATAGGAAAGAAACAGATTACATGCAACAGTTTCAGAGAGATATACGGAAAATAAAATCTCAGTCACAAGCTGGCAACATAGTATGAATAGAAATGAATATAGAGTTTCAGACCTTGAAGACATAGTCACACCTAGTGACAAGGTATGAAAGGATCTCATGAAAACAACCAGGATGCAGGAAAAAATAATTCAACATCAGCAAGATGATGAAAAAATGAACAATGTGAGATTAATAGGAATCAATGAGAAAGGAGTCAATACAAAGGATATAAAAAGAATATGGGCAAAAGTAATAGCAGAAATCTTCCCAAATATGAGAAAATAATCTCACATTCAGAAAACTGAAGCATATACAACTCCGAATAACATCAACCTGACTAAAAACACACCCAGACATATAATAGGAAAGATCCCAGATATCCAGCATAAGAATAATATACTAGAGAAAAGAAACAGATCACATTTAAAGGAAAACCCATCAGAATAATGGCATATTTCTCTTCACAAACCATGAAGTCAAGAAGAGCATGGAGTAGAGTGCTTCAAGTACTCCATGAAAACAAATGCGAGCTCACACTGCTATACCCTGCAAAACTCTCTTTTAAGTATGAGAGAGAAGTGAAACACCTCCATGACAAGGAAGAACTAAAGAATTTCATGATGTCAAAGTCAGGCCTACACAGACTACTAAAAAATATTTTAGAGGGAGACCAAAATGACCTGATCTCTACAAATGAGACCAGAAAGAAGACACTAAATATGGCAACCAACTAAACAGAAGAAAAAGGAGTAAACTGTAGTAAGTAAAAGACATGTCAATCATAAGTCAATACATTTCAGTTATAACCATCAATGTAAATGGACTCAATTCTCCAATCAAAACAAGTAGACTTGCAGAGTGGATAAGGAAACAGAGCCCAACAATATGCTGTATACAAGACACACACTTAACTCATGAACTCATAGGCTAAAAGTTTTTTTTTTCCAATTCTTTTATTGTTTAAATTTAACAATGGTTATATTACATATTTTCATCATCGGATCAGTTTAGATTAATACATATAGTTATATAAGATTGATCAAACAACTAAACATTAACCTTTCTAAATCCACATTACTTTTTTTTTTCTTTTCCCCCTTTTTTTCTTTGAAAGTTGACATATTGCATATTGTCCTCACAATCATTCTATAGAGTGCAGTGTGTGGGCATGACCCACCTCCCTATTAATGTTGCATAGAAAAAAGAAAGAAA
>PVJA010038533.1:0-19689 GCA_004027025.1 Myocastor coypus
TTTTTTTTTTTTTTTTTGAGACAGGGTCTCACTGTGCAGTTCAGGCTGGCCTTGAGCTCACTTTTGTAGCCCAGGATGGTCTCGAACTCACAACGATCCTCCTGCCTCAGCCTCCCAAGTGCTGGGATTACAGGCGTGAGCCACCACGCCCGGCACACTTTTGATGGCTAA
This sequence comes from Myocastor coypus, assembly GCA_004027025.1. Classification (NCBI taxonomy): domain Eukaryota; kingdom Metazoa; phylum Chordata; class Mammalia; order Rodentia; family Myocastoridae; genus Myocastor; species Myocastor coypus. The sequence continues at coordinate 172 of PVJA010038533.1, forward strand.
AATCCTGCCAATTCTTTCAATTTTACATTCTTAAAAACAGAGGAGGTAGCCTGGCCCTCTCTGGGTTTGGGTGGGGGCATATGGGAAGCCTGGCATTACATTTTCCTGCCACATGATCAAAGATTTCTTTTCTTTGTTATTCCAGAGAGTGTTACCATAAAGACACCTTCCCTACACCTGTAAGCTAAGGGAATGACTGCATCTGAACAGGCAGAACAGGAGACAGCACCTAATTTTAATGCTTACTTTCAGTGGCTAATGGAAAAAATCTCAATCCAATAGAAGGTACTGGAAACCCTTTATGGTCTATAGCGACTACAGAGCCTAACATGAGCCATTTCACAAAGCAGAAAAGACAAGCACCCTTGAGCAGACATGCACAAGGTACATACGTGCTGAACGTGTCCATTTCTCCCATGAGATTGATTCGTTCTGTCAGACTTACATCGACTTTTTCTTTGAGTTTTTCTTCTAGCTGTTAAAAAAGAGACAAATAGAAACATGTCTAATAATTACTCAAAAGATTATCTTCATGGGTCTCATTTAATTCTATGACCCTATGACTACTATCCTCATTTTACAGATGAGAAATTGGAATAGCCTGTCCAAAATAGTAGGTGATGGGGTCAGAAATGAATATCTTCAGAAGCCATACCCTTTCGTATCTTGCTGTTTCTCATAAAACACTAATAACTCATACTACTAACTCTGAAAAGACCCTGATTTTACGATAATTCCAGTAGCATGAAATGCAGACTTGCTTATTAACATTGGAAACCTTTGTTGATGAGTGGTGGTAAAGTTAAAATATTCACTGAGTACTGCGATGGGCCAATCATTTTTCTGTGAACAAGAACTAGTCCCTATCCTCATTATTAACTCTGGCCTATGATAGAAATATTCCTATGCAACTACAGGAGCAACTGTGAACCTTTTAGAGACTGAATGACCAAACTACAAGCCAAAATCCATTTATTAAATGCAATAAACCTGAATACTAATGCTTTAGTTTTAGAAAAACCTGTTGTCTGAAGCTTAGCTGCTGGGGTGACTTGGCTCATATGCCATCAGAGAGCTCTGTATGCTGGTGGCAGCATGAATGACCTAAGTGGCATCGACCTAAAGTTTCAAAGAAAAATATAATTGCACAGAAATTGTAAATACCCGAAAAATGTCCTTGGGAATTGATTAATCTAATCTAACAGTCCTAAACCTATCAGACATACTCAAAGAGTTCTGAGTTAAATTCTAAAATTCTTTTAAATGCGTGTAAGTTAGTATAATCTTTTTGGAAGGCATTTTATTACAAAAGCAAAACTTTGTAACTGTTTAACCTGGCAATTCACATTTAGAAATAAGTTTCAATGAAATAATGAGATATGCCAAGTTTTTTTTTTGTACCATTTACTAATTCAACCAGTGTTTACTGAAAGCCTATTTTGTCAGGCTGTAACACAGTAAGGAGATTATTCAGTGAACAGAAGAGGTAAGATCCTGTTCTCATAAAGTTCATATTCCAGTGTTCCTTTTATTACTGAAACCCTGGAAACAATTGACATGAACACCTACAAAGGACAGATGAAATAAATAATGGTCCGAGCTTGTCATGCTTAATATCTTCAATGGCCTTCCTGCATACACTAAAAATAAAATCCAAATTTCTACCCACGATTTGGCCTGACCAGCTCCCTGACCCTATCTTGCTACTTTCCACCCTTTGTATGAGACTTCAGGCCTCTGAAACTGGTCCTCACACTCTACACTTCTACTTCCTCTCCATGAAATGCTCCCTGTTCATGTCTCCTCACAATCACCACTGCTTCAATGTGCTAGCTCTTCCTGACCCTCCAAGTCCCTCACTTGGTATCTCCTCTGTGCCCCACATCCCTGCTTCAACACTACCTTCTCAGAGAGGGCCTCCTCCACTGCTCTCCTCACAAGCACTGCCTTATTTGACTGAGCTCTCCAGCATTTGTTTCTTTGCTAACTCTTACCATAAAACAAGTTAAATTTTGCCTCAGTTGTTATTATCTGCCTGCCTCTCCTATTAGTTCTAAGGTTTCTGACAGATTGTTTATTATGTCCTTCACTGTTAATTAATACCAGATGTAGTGAATGGTGCATAATAAGTGCTTAATAAAGATCTTTTGAAGGAATGAAGGAATGAAAGAATGAACGGGACACCTTATTCATATGTTTAAAAAGTTGAGGTATCAGTGACATGGAAAGACGCCCATGACTTAAGTTTTTTTTTTTTTTTTTTCCTTTTTTGAGACAGGGTCTCACTATGCAGTTCAGACTGGTCTCAAACTCACACTGATCCTCCTGCCTCAGCCTCCCAAGTGCTGGGATTACAGGCATGAGCCACCATGTCCAGCTCATGATTTGGTTTTTTAAAAAAGTTATTTTGTTATAGAATAACTTGTAGAGTATGGGCCAATTTTTATTTAAAAAGATAACAAAAATGTTTAGGAGAATAATATATATTAATTCGATAGATAACAGTGGTTGTCTTGAGGGACAAGATTATGGAAAAATTTCATCATATATATTTTTCTAAAATTTGAAACATTTTAGGAGTGTATATTCCTTTAAATATCCAAATAGTTGAGAAAATTCCAAATCTTTTAAAAAATACAGGGCTGGAGAGATAGCTTGGTGGACTAAGTGCCTGCCTGGTAAGCTCAAGGATCTGAGTTTAAGACCGGGTACAGAATCTCGTGTGCCCTACTGGCTATGGAAACTAGGTGTCGTGGCACATGCCTATAATCCCAGCTCTGGGGAGGCTAAGACAGGAGGACTTTTTTTTTTTTTTTTTGGTCTTTTTGAGACAGGGTCTTGCTGTGCTGTTCAGGCTGGCCTTGAGATCATTTTTGTAGCCCAGGCTGGTCTTGAACTTCCACTAATACTCCTGCCTCAGCCTCCTAAGTGCTGGGATTACAGGCGTGCACCACCACGCCTAGCAGACAGGAGGATTTTTACTAGGAAAAATTCTGAGCTGCATAGTGAGACCCTGTACCAAATAAATAAATAAAACATTAATTTTTTAAAAATGAAGAACAGTACAGTCAACATACCAAATGCTTATTGGCAGCATTACCAGTTGTTATTTACATGGGCAGACTTGTTTCATTTCTACTCTCACTCATTTCCTTAGCTCTTTTTTGAAGAGCTAGGGAATTATTTTGAAGCAAATCCCAGATATTCTATCATTCCATCTGTAAATATTTCAATATATCGCCCTAGAAGATAAGGACTGCTACAGACAAAATTAATAATTCCTTTAATATCAACACTACATATCTAGTCAGCATACACAGTGTCATAAGTTTGAATCAGGACCCAAATAAGGACTGTATGTGGCAACTGAGTGATATGTCTCTTGTCACCATTAAAGAAATGAAATACAACCAACTTATAAAAATGCACATATCTGTAGTATCTCAATTGGATGTTTTGACAATCATATACATCTCTGTAATAACCAATAACAGGATACAAAACATTCCCCTAGAGAGGTATCTCATTTCTCTTCCTTTTTCTGATCAAGCCTACACCCTGCATTGTCTCATTTCTATTAGCATAGATTAGTTTTGCCAGTTTGAATACATTTGAATAAATAAGAACACATAGTATGCTTTTTTTGATGTTTGGCTTCTTTCACTGAACATAACGTTTTTTATTTATTTTATTTTATTTGGTCTGCTCAGCCCACCCTGAGGGTGGCGTAGCATGTGGTGCGGGGGATCAAAGGGCATGTGCCTAACCTTGCCTAAGCAGGTGCTTTAGACCACTGAACTAAGACTGGGTGTGTTGGTACTTGCCTATAATCCCAGCTTTTGGGAGACTGCAAACAAGCAGATCACTATGAGTCCAATCTAGTAGTGAGACTCTGAACACCCTGTAGACCATTCTCTAAAATATAAAATAGGGGCCCGGCGGGATGGCTCAGTGGTCTAAAGCGCCTGTTTGGGAAAGCTGGGGCGGCTTCAGGGACCACAGTTTGATCCCCGGCACCACATGCTGCGCCAGCCCTACCCTTGGAGCGGGCTGAGCCAGCCATAAATATGAGTGAATAAAAAGCAAAGGTTCTGAAACAAGAAAAAAAAATAAAAAATAAAAATAAAAATAAATAGGGGGGAAAAAAAGACCACTGAACTATCTCACTGGCCCCAAAGTATAATGTTTTAGAGATTTTTCCACATTGCTAGGTATATCAGTAGTTTACTCATTTTACTGCCAATGATAGACACTGTATGTCTATACCATGATGTATTTATCCATTCTCCTGTTCAGGGCCATTAGATTACCTCCAAATTTGAGCTACTACAAATACAGCTACTATAAGCATCCTTGTATATATTTTTCTTGTGGTTATATTACATTATCTTTTTTTTTTTTTTGTCTTTTTGAGACAGGGTCTTGCTATGCAGTTGAGGCTGGCCTTGAGCTCACTTTTGTAGCCCAGGCTGGTCTCAAACTCACATCGATCCTCCTGCTTCAGCCTCCCAAGTGCTGGGATTACAGGCGTGAGCCACCACGCCCGGCTACATTTTCATTTAGCTTGGGTAAACACCTGGGAATGGAACTGAGGGTCATGATAGAAACTGCTAAACTGCTTCTCAAAATGGCTATACTATCTTATATACTAACATATGCACGTTCCAGCTTTTTTATATATTTGGCAATATCTGACACTGTCCTTTTTAGAATGGTTTTAGATTTATAGAACAAATGCAAAGACAGTTCAGAGAGTTCCCATATTCCGCATGCCAAGTTTCATACATTATCGGTATTATGATACATTTGCTATAACTGATAAACAATAGCAACATGTTACTTTTTTTAATGCGTTTAGTACAGGGGATACAGAGTCTACAGGGTCTCACTACATAGATCAGACTTCTAGTGATTCTCCTGTTTTCAGCTTCCCAAAGTGCTGGGATTACAGGCATGTACCACCATGCCTAGTTTCAATCACCTTCTCAGCCAGCCCCAGGGATTGAACTCCAGCCACTGCACTCTGCCTAAGCATATGCCTTAGTCCACTGAGCTATCAGGCTGGCCCACTTGGTTTTACTGTTTTAAATTTTATTTCCCAGTTTTTTGTTATTCAGATATTGTGTGTGTGTGTGTGTGTGTGTGTGTGTGTGTGAGAGAGAGAGAGAGAGAGACAAACCTAGCTATGTTGTTCAGGCCTTAAAATCACTATGTAGTCCAGGTTGGCTTCAAGCTCTGAGATTCTCCTACCTCAGACTCTCAAGTACTGGGATTACAGATGTGCACCTCCAAGTCCAGCGACTATAGTTCATATTCTTTTTTTTTTGTCTTTTTGAGACAGGGTCTCGCTATGCAGTTCAGGCTGGCCTTGAGCTCACTTTTGTAGCCCAGGCTGGTCTCGAACTTGCATGGATCCTTCTGTCTCAGCCTCCCAAGTGCTGGGATTACAGGGGTGCGTCACCATGCCTGGCTAAACAAACAAATTTTTAAAAAAATCATTCTGATCAAATTAGAACCCAAAGAAATCCTCTATCAGGGAAACTGTTGAGAAATTAGATACCAATATATCCATCCAATTATTAATTATTATTTATTATTTAATAATTATTTATTATTCAATTTATTATTTATTTAATTTATTATTATTCAATAATTATTAATAATTATTAATTATTAATTATTAATCCCTTAATGGAATATCATGTAGTCATAAACAATGATAACAATAATAGGAGAAATGCTAATGTTGTGAGAGTAACAAAAGTTAAGTCTATGGGCCAGACAAATAGTTCAGCAGATTAAAGCATCTGTTTAGGCAGATGCAGACACAGGGGCAGGAGCTAGATTCAATCCTGGGCCTGCCATGCCACCCTGCTCCTGGGGTGTACTGAGATGGCAACTGAAAATGGGCATGGTGGCATATGCCTGTAATCCCAGCACTTGGGAAGCTAAAAAACAACAGAATCACTACAGGTCCAGTCTGAGCTGTGTAGTGAGACCCTGTAGACACTGTACAAAGCATACTTAAAAAAAATTAAGACTAACATACAAACCTATGTTTATGAAAAACAACTGGAAGCAAATAAGCTATGAGAGTGATCAAATTGACTATATTTATTTATTTATTTTGTACTGTGGTTATTGTACTCTTAGAATACTGGTGTTTTTTTTTTTTTTTTTTTTTTTGAGATGGAGTCTTGCTATGTAGTTCAGGTTGGCCTTGAACTCACTTTTGTAGCCCAGGCTGGTCTGGAACTTGCACTGATCCTCCTGCCTCAGCCTCTCAAATGCTAGGATTATAGGCATGTGCCACCACGGCCAGCTTTAGAATACTGTATTTATAGTTATATTTAGTTTTATTAGTTAGTTATCTTTATATGTCTTTCTTCCCTGCACACATACAAAATATCTAAATAGTGATTCTTCACTGGAGAACTCTGGGACTCTGTCTTAGAGGTCTTGTCAGATAATGATGTCCTGCCCAGGGAACACATGGGGATCAACAGATTGCTGTCTCTAGTTCCAAGGCCAAACCTTTACATCCCATTTCCTATTTAACTCAATGCAACTAAGTCTAACTGTGGAGTCTTTGTGGCAACACATCCTATTTGGCTTACTGTGTTCAGGCCCTGGCTTGCAGGAGCTCCAACTCCTAAGGTCTGAACTATCATTTACGACTATTTAGACATGTATCAATAAGACACACAAGGAGGTAAAGGAGCAGAACCTTCTCAAATTATTTTCTTTCTCTTTTTTTAATGTATTTTGTATGGGGTCTACAGGGTCTCACTACACAGCTCAGACTCCTAGTGATTGTCCGGTTTTTAGTCTCCCAAATGCTTGGAATACAGATGTGTGCCACCATGACCAGTCTCATTCAATGTCTCAGTAGGGCTGGCACAATATGTCAGGGATCACACCCTGGTCCCTGTACCTGCCTAAGCAAGCACTTTAGTCTGCTGAGCTATCTGGCTGGCCCTCAAATTATTTTCTTTCTCTTAACCTTAGGTGCTCACACATCAAATGAGAAAAAAGACTTCTAATACCATGTCCATGACTGAAAGAAAAGTTTTTCTTCTGCTAAATCAGTTCACTGAACTTCTGCTACCTGGCGTCTCCAGTAAAAGGACATCCCTTCCTGCTCCATAGTTTCCTGAATGTCAGCATCCCCAAAAATGGTTGTTTCAGCAGACAGAATGGTGTGTAAATTTCAGGAGACATATAAAAGCCCAAAGGATTTTGCTTAGCTTAGTAACACTTCTGAGAATGGAATAACTGGTCCTGACTCATTACCACCACCAGCTGGGTCCTAGAGCTAAGTTTATTACTGTTTTTCTCATGTGGGAGGTAGGGATACTGACCTACTTTTAAGAGACCACAGCCACTGAGTGGCTTTCAGAACTTTGGGGAGGAAGCAAGTTAGCCTCCTTTTTTTTTTTTATCTTTTTGAGACAGGGTCTCACTATGCAGTTGAGGCTGGCCTTGAGCTCACTTTTGTAGCCCAGGCTGGTCTCGAACTTGCACCGATCCTCCTGCCTCAGCCTCCCGAGTGCTGGGATTACAGGCGTGAGCCACCACACCCGGCTTAAATTAGCCTCCTTTTAACAAAGCTCTTCTGTAAGATGGCTGCCCGGTAGTGTTCTGGCAGGACAGTGAGTTTTCCTCTGTGGGAGGCCCACTTGTTTGGCTAAGGCTGCATATGGCTCAGCCAGGGCTCAGGGAAGCTTCCTTAAAGCTATGTGCCCCAGAGTGTCCAGGGAAAGGGGGTAGTACACATAGCCAGGACAGCTCACCTGCTGGGTGGTGGCCAGACAGTATTCTGCTGTGCTCAGGATGCTGCAGATGAGGCAGAGCTCCTCAAGTGTGAACTTGGCCACTTCGGAGCCCTCCTTTTCCTTGAGGAGGCTGCTGATGGTTAATCCTCCACTGCTGGTGGTGGTCCTGAAGAAAAGGAACAGGAATTAGCCAGGTGGAACTTCTAATTTCCTTCCTGAGCCTGAAACTGCTTTTTGTAAGACAAAGAAAAAAGGAAAGGAAAGCCTGGCCAGGACCCAAAGAAATCCATATACAATGAATCTTTTTCCTCCTGACCTGACCTTGACTGTCATCTGTTTAGATTCTTCCACCAACAGCAGCAGGAAGAGGCAACTCCAAGAGTAATCAAGCCTATCAACTACAACCACCAGAGACAGGAGGCTGCTGAGCTGTCTCTTGCTTTGGTGTAGAATTTCTTGCTAGGTACAACTCATTTAGATCCTCAGTAGAACAAAAGTTGGTTCTCTTACCTATTTCTCTCAGTTAAGAAAATTCTGTACTGGATTTACATGTTGTTTGCAGAAGAGTAGGAACTATAACACAGAACTCCTCCCTGAATCCCTAACTGGCTCAAGATACTGAAGAGCAGCTCAAATTCTCTACAACTTCAGTTCCTGTGGGGGCAATCTCCATCTACATCCTCAGCTCCCCAATGGGTTGTAAGATAGCAATGATCACCCACTGGTGTGTACATGCTTCAGAATTTTTTTCTGGTACTTTTTACCTTGTTCCCCTTTCGGTGAACAATATCTTTACTAACAAAATCTGAGCTCAGTACATCATTTGTTTTGTGCTAGGATACTGACTAATATGTAGAAGAACATGCTCACAGGATAATGGTAAGTGAAGGCAGCAGTGTATAAAACTGTCAGCAGTACAGCCTGACTCTGTTCAATATACAAAAACATACACACCACACATATTATATGTGTGTAAATAAATTAAATTAGGAAGAATTCTAAAATAATTTCCATCGTGATCAAAGCTCTTATTGGTAAACCATCCATGACAGTTCTAATCTCCTGTAGAGCATGGGCTGTATTCTCTTTCTTCCAAATAATGTAAAATTCCCATATATGACACACTTAGTGACAATAACAAAAACTATTAATTTAGTCATAAGTATGATTTGTAAAATCTAAATTCAGAAGTGTTATATTAGGTCATATTCTATTACAGTTGAAACTGCTATATAACTGAAACATCTCTAAGATGACTAAACATTCTTTTAAGTAATAATATAATAATCTTCTATGTCTCATAACACAATGTAATTGTAGGCTTTGTTATGCAACCTCCTTTCTGAAAAAATCCTACCATATCTTTAAAAATCATGTCTACATATTTTACTCTGAACAACTATGATGAAGACAATAATATGCATTGTATTAATTATTGTGCTGTCCTACTAATGTGTTTTGAAACTGTCTCATTGTTATTTCTTATTAAAGCTAATAAAAAAATGAAAAAAAAATCAACTGTCCAGCATAGTTAGATACATACTCCAAAAAGACACTGAAATCCAATTAGAGGGAAAATCAGACTCATGGGTCCCATTACTCCAGGCTATAATCACACTGAATGAAATGACCCATGCTATTTAATAGTTATTTCCATCATCTCCCATTTTCCAGGTAGGTATTGCTGAATCCATGTAAGTTACCTACATACACATCCTGTATAATAGGACCGGCTCTGCAGAGTCTACTGTGGCAGCCAGGGTGGGGATTCCTGCTAACAGTGTTGATCAGCTGTGGAATGTCATTTGAGAGGAAATAGACCTTGGGAACTCAAAAAGAATGTTTTCCTCCTTGGTACTCATGGAAGTTCAGTAAACAACTTCAGAGTTGATTTCCTTAAAGATTCCCATATTTAGACTCTCACTTCACCACTCACATAGTGAAGAATGGAACTCACTTGGGCAGGTTGCCAGAGAGGATTTTCCAGGCGTATTCTCGGAGGTACTTCTGGAAAATGGTTGTCAGGGCTATCATTGGTTCCCCAGTGCTGAGTTGTGAACACTGCACCATGCACTTCTTGTAATAGACAAAGAGGTCAGCACAGCTGGGGAGGACAGCACCTCCTTCATCAGTGTTGGGCTTTGGTGGCCCCTGGGCTTTGAAATCAGCCACAAACCGATCGATCAGTTCTCCAAGGTTTCTAGGAGAAAGACAACCTGAAATATTATTTTACTTCAAGAATTATAAAGCAAATTTTGCCTATTTGTAATAAACTTACGTTGATGCCATAATTAATCATTTCTGATGTTATTTAAACTTAAAATTGAAGCTGGGTGTGGTGGTGCACGCCTATAATGGATCAGTGTGAATTCAAGACCAGCCTGGACTACAAAAGTGAGCTCAAGGCCAGCCTGAACTGTTTCAGAACCTTTGTTTCTTTGTTTATTCACTCATTTTTATGGCTGGCTCAGCCCACCCCGAAGGCAGGGCTGGCACAGCATGTGGTGCCAGGGATCGAACTGCAGTCCCTGAGGCCACCCAAGCTTTCCAAAGCAGGTACTTTAGACCACTGAGCCATCCCGCCGGCCCCAGCCTGAACTGCATAGCAAGACCTTGTCTCAAAAAAAGACAAAAAAGCCAAACCAAACCAAACCAAACCAAAACAAAAAAAAAGCCAAAATTCAAAACTGAGTCCATTTTTTATCAATATCATCATTTACTATCATCATCACCCCTACAATAACAGCAATGAAGTTTAGCCTTTGTGTGCTATTTCATATTTTTAAGGCACTTCCTTGTCAAATTTGACCCTAACACTTATAAGGAAGATGGGGCATTGTTGGCCTCTCTCTCTCTCTCTCTCTCTCTGTCTTTCTCTCTCTCTCTCTCTCTCTCTCTCTCTCTCTCTCTTTGTCTTTTTGAGACCGGGTCTCATTATGCAGTTCAGGCTGGCCTTGAGCTCACTTTTGTATCCCAGCCTGGTCTCGAACTCATGCCAATCTTCCTGCCACAGCCTCCCAAGTGCTGGGATTACAGGTGTGGCCTTCTCTTAAAGATGAGAAAATTGAGACCTAGACAGTTTATCACAAAACTCTGTCGCACAGCTGAGTCTAGGGTCTACCATTCAAGTTAAGTATACTGCCCAATTACTATTTAGTACTATTTTCCACAAATGAAAACAATGCCTAAATACTGACAATGATTATTTTCCAAACATGCATGAGGCACTAGGTGTCATAGAATTGCTCTTATAAACATTAGCTCATTGAACTTCATTTATTCTTCACAATAACCTTACAAAACAGATTGTTACTATTCTTTTGAAGAAGTTAAGTAAGCACCTTGTCCAAACTCGTGCAGCAAGAAAATAGGGAAGCAAGGACCAGAATAAGAAGCTTGGCTCCAACCCTTATGCTTTTAGTCATTCTACTTTGCAAAAATGTTTATAATGTCAGCAAAGATTCTAACACCAAGATCCTACATTATCCATAGACAAATTATTTTTTAAAAGTCAGACACTTCTGAAAACCTAAAACTTTTCTTCTCTTCAATGCAGTTTACTTTTTTTTTTGTAGAACTTCTAGAATTGAAGATGTAACTAAATCTTGGGAGAAGAACAGGTAGGAGCATTGCAGGATCTGCCTCAAATTATGGAGGTGATAGTATATGATCTGTCCCCCATTTCCCATTCAGACGTCCCTGAATTTAGCTTCATCATTCTAAGTCCTCATGAACCAGAATCAAGGTTATATTCATTGTTCTCTGCACAGTCATGCAATGTGAAGCCACCTCTTTTGACAAGCAGCACCTTTTCAGAGTGCTGTCTAAGGCTACAGGAATCCAGCTGTGCTTTTAAAATATATTTATATAACATATAATAGGAACAAAAAAGACAAGAACCACACATAACATCAATTATCAGGAATTGGAAAAAATTGACATTTTACTCATATACTTTTGTTATTTAGAACTTACTATATCCAGACGTGACCACTGTGCCCTCAAAAGGGTTGAGGCCTAGGCTAGGTCTTTGTGGTAATAGTCAAAACTAAGGAAAGCTTTCTTCTTGGGAGCTCCATAGTCACCGCCTCCAATCCTCACCATCTCTTCTTGCTCCACTTTTTCAACCCTTTCCCACCTCTCCTGCACAGGTGACTGCCCCCCTTTGGTCAGGAAACTGTATTTGGGTCCTGCTCTGCCTGCTCCTCTGGCACTGGGCCTTTGCCTATTGCCTCTCTGGCAAAAGTGGTCTCCTCCCACGTCTGCTAAGTTCAAGCCTTATCCACATGACATCACCATACCAATCCTCTCTCAAGTGGAATTTCTGTCATCTGCCAATTTTTTTTACCTTTTTTTTTTTTTTTTGTATTTTAGGGAAGGGTGCTATATGGTTAAAGACAGTCTGCCATTAGAACTTTTGATTTATTTGAGAAGATAAGACCTATATGCTTATATTATTTAGATTTCAAGACAGCAACAAAATGTTAATTTTCAAGCATGGTATTTGCAGATAGTCTTTTACTCTTTTAGTCTTTAGGACCACTAGAGCATTTTTGAAACATTCTATAGGTACAAATTTATTTCAGTATAAAATCACAGAAGATTATAAAGAAAGTCTTACAGAAGATTCAGATAAAGAACAGAGATGTGTATATGATCATACACATTTGAGGAAGAGTATGAAAAGAGGGAGAAGGGCTTGGTTGAAGTTAAAGACACCAATGAGAAAAGTGTTAGATTAGAATTGGAGGTATCAACATAAGTTTGTGGACTTTAATATGTAAACAAACATAAAAATGGACATAGGTAGGTGTATGTATAGTTACATGTATGCTTATTTATACATATATGTTTTATCTCTCTCAGCTATGGACTAAGAAGCAATGACACCCAAGCATCAATGAACACACCAGATACTTAGAACCTGGTTCTACGCATATCAAGGGATCCTTGGAAATACAGATGATCCTGGGGCTGGGGTAGGAAAGTATAAGAGAAGCCTAAGGACTATTTGGCTATGCAATAAAAACATAATATACTTAATAATATAAAATAATCATATATAATATTAAAAATATAATAAGGATGTATGTAAAAAAGATACAGAGTCAGATTGAAGAGCCTCCCACTGGCCACAATCAGGGACAATCTGAACACTAAAATAAATAATGATGGATCCTGGAGAAGAAAAAGATTTTGCATTAATGCAGAAACTGGTAAAACTCAGAAAAACCTAGAGAAAACAGTACTGTGCCGACTATAACTTGCTAAGTTTGGATAACTCTGTTTTCACTATGAAAAATATTAACAGTAAGGGAGACTAAGGTGAAGAGAATATGGGAAATCTGTACCATTTTTGAAACATTCTACAGGTACAAATTTATTTCAGTATAAAGTTAGGGGACATAATAATGCCTATAATCCACTGAACTAAAGAGAAATCCATGAACTATGCTGATGTAGGGAAGTGGGAGAGAATTAAAGTTGCCTTCTCAAAGTAGATGCCAGCTAATAAATGAAGAAGAGATGATGGAAGTGGAGAAATTGACATTTGGTAACCATCTGAGTGAATGCTGATAAGATTCACCAAATAAGAAAAAGATAGGAAAAGATTACTGATAAGTTTTTCTATAAACATTTGCTAATTACTTATCTATAAATTAAGAAACCTGGCAAACAACATCAAAACAAAGTAATAAAAATGAACATCTCAAGTTATGGGACAAACTGACTCTATGTGCCTGCTGATACAAATTACCAAGAAAGCAACACCACTTCTACATGTGCAAATCACAATAAAACCTCAGACAAACCCAAATGGAGGGAAATCCCACGAAGTTGCTGACCTGTATGCTTCAAAAATTCCAAGGTTGTGAAAGACAAAAGATTTGAGTTACTCTTCTGAACTGAAGGAGACCAAAGAGACAAATAAATACAACCTGTTTCCTGCAATGAATCCTAGATTTATTAAAAATATAACATAGGGCTGGAAAGAGTTCATCAAACTAAGCACCTGCTTAGGCAAATGCAGGGACTGGGATTTGATCCCCAACACCACACGACGTGCCAGCCCCACTCCCGGGTGTGCTTATTTGGCAACCCAGTCCAGGCATGTTGTTGCAGGACTGTAATTCCAGCCTTAGAGGAGGCTGAAACAGGAGGATCACTATGAGTCTGAGCTGCATAGTGAGACCATGTACCAAATACATAAAAGAATACATACATACATACATACATACATACACACCCGTGATTAAGACAACAGGTAAAATGGGTATGGTCAGGGGCTAGGGAGATGGCTCAGCAGGCATAAGTGTAAGGTCTTGCCAAGTGCAAGGTCCTGAGTTCGATCCCCAGTACCACACCTCAAAAATTAAGACAACAGGTAAAATGGGTATGGTCAGGGGCTGGGGAGATGGCTCAGCAGGCATAAGTGTAAGGTCTTGCCAAGTGCAAGGTCCTGAGTTTGATCCCCAGTACCACGCCTCAAAAATCTTCCACACAGGGCCTGGCAGGATGGCTCAGTGGTCTAAAGTGCCTGCAGGCGGCTGCAGGAACCGTGGTTTAATCCCCAGCACCATATGCTGCCCAGCCCTGCCCTGAGGGCAGGCTGAACCGGCCATAAAAATAAAGAAACAAAAGTCTTGAAACAAGAAAAGATAAATAAATAAAAATTATTTTGAAAAATCTTCCATGGGGCCTGGTGGGATGGCTCAGTGTTCTAAAGCGCCTGCTTGGGAAAGCCTGGGCAGCTTCAGGGACTGCGGTTCGATCCCCAGCACCACAAGCTGCGCCAGCCCTGCCCTCGGAGCGGGCTGAGCCGGCCATAAAAATGAGTGAATAAACAAAGGTTCTGAAACAAGAAAAAAAAAAAAAATCTTCCACACAATGAGTAAGGTCTATGAATCAAATGGTAAAATAGTATTAATATGAATTTCCTGATTTTTATAATTGTATTATAGTGATATCAATTGTGTCTGTTTTTAGGAAATACATGTTCACATATAAAAGAGTAATGGGGTATCTTGTCTGCAACCTGAGAATTCAAAGGGTTCAGAAAAACATATGTTCCTATAGATGTGAGTGTGATTAGGAGGGAGAGATAACTGTTAATTGAGGGGTCTGAGTGAAGAACATATAGGATATTATGCACAATTCTTGTAGGTTGGAATTTGGTAATAACCAACACAATTAGGTAAGTGAGAATCCAGGCTTAAAGTTGGGAAGAGAACATGGAGCTCTGTTTTAACAAAAATCAGTATAGAGGGCCCGGCGGGATGGCTCAGTGGTCTAAAGCGCCTGCTTGGGAAAGCTTGGGTGGCTGTAGGGACCATGGTTCGATCCTGGGCACCACATGCTGTGCCAGCCTTGCCCTCGGGACGGGCTGAGCCGGCCATAAAAATGAGTGAATAAACAAACAAACATTCTGAAACAAGAAAAAAATAAATAAGTAAAAAAAAAATCAGTATAGAGAGCTCAGAAATGGGAGGAAATAGAGTCATGGGTAAGTCCAACTGAGAATACTGGAGAATGGGTGAAGACAGTGCCGGTGGAAGAATCTCTTTTTCAGAGTTCCCTAAGGGAGATCACTAAGTATCTGTGGGTGGAAAATACAATATTTTCCTCCTTAAACAAATAAAAATGGAGAAAGCTACTTTAAGCATGTAAGAACAGTCTAGCCTGGTCTGTTAAAGAGGTGGATTTTGGGATTCCACTTCATGCTCTTCTCTGAGCACTGGCTCTGTAGGCCTCCTACTGCTGGCTGGCCACTGGCTGGGAAAGATGCTGTCAGAATGTTCCTTGTGAGAGTGGGAGGTTGGACCCCAAACCAGGCCTCACAGGAAGCTGGCAATGCTGACAAGCCCACCCACACAGGACTCCTGAACTAGGTCAGAGGGTGGGCAAGACAGGCACAGTGCCTGAGTCACCTAGGGCCATTATGTATCTGATTTCAGTCTCACTACAAAGCCAGTGAAGAGGGTATTAACTTCATTATGTAATGGTAACAAAACAACGTACAAAAAGTTAAGGTACAAATACAGATAACTAATTTTCATATTAAAATTGTCTACATTTTTTATTTTGAAGGCAAAAAAAAAAAGTTAAGGAACTTGCTTGGGGTGTCAAGTTAATAAGCTGTGATTTAAATCTAGGTTGGTCTGGTACCTAGGCCTCTTGCTTGCCTCACCACAGGCTGGGCTGCTTCTCTGAAATCTGAGAGCTTCTAATATTTTCTTCCTTTGTAGATTTTTGAGTTAGTGTTACAGGAACAGTAGTAACTGCAAAAATATCAGCCATCACCTGAGTTCCTTCTCTAGCCTGAGGATTCTCTGACTGAAGGGAGGAAGGGCTTCCTAGAGCCCCTTGAAATAATATGGTATGTGGTACTCAGATTTTTTTTTCCTACACAACAGGGTCTATGGTTTTCAGTGGGTTCTTAGGATTTATAACTCACAAAATGATAACAACCACTACTTTAGATATCATTTTATGTGATTCTACTGTGACAGAAGGAAGAAATGGAGTTATTTAACTCCATCTTACTTCAAACTTCTGCAGCTCTGTCTGCAGCCATAAAATCACAACCTGAGGAGTTCTTCTTCCTTGAAGAGCTTCCATTGCTTCCTTGTGCTTGTAAATATCTTAGTGCAGTCATGTGTAGGACAAGCATCCAGCCCTGCTCTTTCCACAAAGATGAGAGACCCTGAGGAAAGGAGGCTGGCTCTTTGTCCAGTGTCATGAACCATCAGAACACTATATGTGAACCAAGACCACATGGAGAGTAGATGTCAGAACTACTAGCACAATATAATACTACACAGAAGAGTGATTCTTTTTTTTTTGTCTTTTTGAGACAGGGTCTTGCTATACAGTTGAGGCTGGCCTTGAGCTCACTTTTGTAGCCCAGGCTGGTCTCGAACTTGTACCAATCCGCCTGCCTCAGCCTCCCGAGTGCTGGGATTAAAGGCGTGCGCCACCACGCCTGGCTAGAAGAGTGATTCTTTAGACCAGGTTGGTTTGGGACAAGACTGTGGTTACATAAGGTAAATACTTTATAGCCTGAGTCCAAAAGTTTGCAAGTCTTTTTGAAATAAGAATTATTTTAATTAATTTATAAGAAAAATTTGGAAAAAAATAAAAGAATTTGGATTGATAAAGAAAGACGGGGTTCTGCGTGAGGCTGCTCAAAGATGTGTTGGCCTAATGGATAAATAATTCCTTTTCCTCTGTACCTGCAGTGGGGTGATAACAAGAATCAAATGGAGGATCTTGAGCTTGCCAGGCAAGTGTTGTGCTTGAGGTATATCCCCTATCTCCTCAGAAGTTGTCTTATAAATTTCCTATGGGAAAACACTTTCTATTGAGATGGAGTCTCAAGGCTGAAGTGGTCCTTTCACCTCAACTTCCTGACTGTCTGGGACTATAGGATATACCACTTGTGCCCAGTTAGGAGGGAAATCTTGAGTATTTCTACTCTAGGGTGCTCCCAAAGGACAAAATCACCCCTCTATGTGCTTGCTGGGCATAGAGTAGGAAAACCAAGGCTCCACAAGGCCAATATCGGCAAGCCAAATTTTTGCCTTAAGAGAGGATGGTTGGGCTGGGCGTGGCAGCGCATGCCTGTAATCCCAGCATTTGGGAGGCTGAGACAGGAGGATCAGTGTGAGTTCGAGACCAGCCTGGACTACAAAAGTGAGCTCAATGCCAGCCTGAACTGCACAGTGAGACAGAAAAGAGAGAGAGAGAGAGAGAGAGAGAGAGAGAGAGAGAGGTTGTTTTTATTAAGATGTTTTTGTTAAGTTTTGTTAAATTTTTATAAAGTTTACTTTCTGGATTTTTAAATGTGAGATATTTTGTAATCATAAAAGAGTAGAAAAGAAGTAGGTTTTGCCTATTGTCCATAAAATCAAACATGTGAAACTAATAGAGTGGTATCTTGGTTCACCAACACTTTTCTTTGCAAACAACTTGGTTCACAAACTAAAGTGTTTGGCAAAATCTTTTTTTTTTTTTTCAAGCTCTGCTTGCATGAAAAATATGATCACGGCCATCTTTCCAACACAAACATAAATGTGGCCATCTTTTCCAAAATAATAGAGCAGTTTAAGTTTGTGATCCAAGGTACCACTGTATTGTCTCACAGAGTGACTCTAGACATTGTCTTAATCTTTTTTTTTTTTTTCAGTACTGGAATTTGAATTTAGGATCTTGTACTTGCCAGGCAGGCACTTGTGCCACTGAGTTATATCATTGGCCCTCATTCTCTAAATCTTATGGCTTACCCCTGAAGCATTTGAAAACAAGAATTTGATACCCACGATCGAAACATTAAGAAAAGAGGGGTGAGAAAAGTCAAGCTTAAATGTTTTCCACAGAATTCTCCTCAAATGTTTTCTCAGAGTCACTGCTATTCTGCTGGATGACGTACTCTCTGCCCTCCTAATAGTGCCCTTTGGAAGCCCAGGCCATCTCTGGGTAGCCTGCCCTACTCCAGAAACTCAACCTTCCCTAAACCTGCCTTTCTAGTATCAAGGGCTCTCACCAATATTCTGGTCATGAGGAACGGGGATAAGGAAGGGTCTTCCTCTTTTGCTAATATCCCAACATGAATAATGGGCACGGGACATAAAACCCTCCTCTGGATGAGAAGAAACCAGGCTGTGGTGGGCTGATCTTTAAGACGTTTGGAGGGCTATGAGTTTGTGAAAAGTATGTACATTAAGCAGATGACCCCTAAACTAAAATAAGAATTCATGAGTTCATACTTATATAAATGAACAAATGGGAAGAAAACTCCTCCTTACAGTAGAACTCCAAGAATAAATGCAGAAGAAATAAGGGAGGTAAACAATCAACATCAGGCAAATGTGACCCTAACAAATGTTTCAGGCAATTATCATTAATGGATGCTAAAATGGTGGGTAAATGTGTGATGGGAAACATGATGTTTACATGGTTTCAAAGTATTTTCTACAAGATGCAGTAATTGCAAAGAGTAGGGGCTGGGGAGATAGCTCTGTGGCACAAGTGTCTGCCTGGCAAGGTCATGAGTTCAAATCCTGGTGCTACAAAAGAGAGAGAGAGAGAGAGAGAGAGAGAGAGAGAGAGAGAGAGAGAGAGAGAGAAATACTAACTGTCCAGTAAAGAAAGCCTGCAGGGATTATTTACATAAGTGATACACATTAATATAACCAGTAAAGTGATAAATCATCATGATGTGCCACCTGAACTGGTGCTCTGAGAAGGATGAAATGTCACTTCTGTGGCCCTCTTGCCAAACTTGGATTTAGTCAAGGAGAAACTAGGTTATTTAGGAGGCTGAGACAGGAGGTTCATTTGAACCCAAGAGTTCAAGACCAGCCTGGGAAACACAGTGACACCCCATCTCGAAAAACCAAAAAGATAAGAAAACGAAACAAAATAAGACCACAGGAAAACTGCCATTGAGGGCACTGTACAAAATAGCTAGTCAAGCCAGGCGTGGTGGCGCACGCCTGTAATCCCAGCACTCGGGAGGCTGAGGCAGGAGGATCGGTGCGAGTCTGAGACCAGCCTGGGCTACAAAAGTGAGCTCAGGACCAGCCTCAACTGCATAGTGAGACCCTGTCTCAAAAAGACAAAAAAAAAAAAAAAAAAAAAAAAAAAAAAAAAAAAAAAAAAAAAAAAAAAAAAAAAAAAAAAAAAAAAAAAAAAAAAAAAAAAAAAAAAAAAAAAAAAAAAAAAAAAAAAAAAAAAAAAAAAA
>PVJA010038534.1:0-19671 GCA_004027025.1 Myocastor coypus
AACAATAAATCATTTGTTTTGGCCAGACCTGTCAAGACCCAGCCCAGGCCTGGCAGGTGTGTGAGAGCTTCTGCTGCACTTGCTAGACCCCTGAAACCCAAGACCAGGCCTGGCATATGTGTGAGAACTTCTGCTCTGCCAAGCCCACTGGATCCCCTCCAGCCCCAGTCCAGGTCCTGCATGTGTGGTGGACCACCTGCTCACTCATGGGAACCTCTTCCATCAGACAGGCCTGGTGTGAAACTCTGCAGCTGGAGTCACTGCAGAGAGGATAGGGGCTAGAGCCACCCAGCTAATTCAGGAGCAGAACGTCTTGCCAGAGGGGCAAAACGGGTTCACTTCCGTGGGCTGCAGCACAAAGAAGTGGAGCACATAAGCAAGACCCAAGCCAGGCATATCTTGACAAGTTCAGACTTGGTAGATCTGGACCTGGTAAGCTGAGACACTTTGATAGATCCAGATCTATAAGGGTGACCCCTCTCTTTCTCTTTTGATCTACAGATTAGGCAACAGGTAACCGGGTAAACTAGTCTGCTTAGAAGACCCCAGGTACATCAAAGGGAGATGATCAGACAGAACTTCGAGGAACTAAATTACATACAATGGCCCAATTTAATATCTGCTTAGCTACACAGACACAGTGTTTGCTCTTACTGTCTAAAATACAAATCCATTAGTTACAAAAATTTGTAAACTGCTAAATATCAATAAACATTATTAATGCAATAGCATAATAGCATTCAAAGTCAACACCCAAAAGTCAGTAACATTCCTCTATACAGATAACAAATACACTGAGAAGGAAATTAGAGAAACAGTACCTTTTACGATAGCCCCAAAGAAAATGGAATACTTAGGAATTAATCTAACCAAAGAAGTAAAAGATTTATACAGTGAAAATTACAGTATTTTGAAAAAAGAGATTGTAGAGAATTACAGAAAATGGGAAGATATTCACTGCTCCTGAATAGGAAGAACCAACATTGTGAAGATGGCCATACTCCCAAAAATTGTTATATACATTTAATGAAATCCCTATCAAAATCCCACCAGCATACCTCACAGAGCTAGAGAAATCATTATTAGGATATATTTGGAACCTGTTGTTTAGATTATACTTTTTAGTGATGTACATGTACCCTTTATAGGAGATATATTCTTTGTTAGTGAATGAGCAACTTTTATAGTGTAATGAAATGCTTTGGCTCCTTTATTGGGATATAAAGTTCATCATACATTGATTATATTTGATTTTTGCCACATATTTAGCACATATTTTAAGCTTTATATAAATAAAATTATTGATCATTACAATCTGGAAATAGAATTTAAGTCTTTACAACACTTTTGAAAATATGGTAAAATACATATAACTAAAAGGAAGTACAAAATGGAAATATTTGTATCCTTGTTAATTTTTTCTTAGCCTCCTACGATCACACAAGTGGCAAATACTACGGTAGAGTATGTAAGTTCTGATTTTATTCATTTTTGTTGCTGTTTTCAAAGTCAAGTTCAAGAACGCTTTATAGCTTTATTTTCATCGAGACAGTAACATGATACAATAGAATCTGGAGTTTACTTGGAGCACATAGTGGATTTAATTTCAAAATATGTTTTCTACCTTGACGTACTCCTTAGCATTGAAGTGGCACCTTTTACTGGCAGAGGTTGCATGTTTTTTAAAAATAGCATCTTTGTAGTTCATAGACGTTCTACCCTCTAACTCTGCTGTACATTCCCTGTTGAACTGTGATTAAAACTTTTCAGCAGGGAGAATTAATTTGCATATTTGACTGATGTTATCTTTTTACAACGTTGGTGAATGCATATAATGAGATGTTGTGTTCATAGTCTGTTGACTTTATTTTTTGCTGGGAACTGTTTCATTCGCTTATAAGAACAATCAACAATACTCAATGGCTAAAGGTTTGATTGTGGTAAGTCGGCAAGAGTTGTGGGGTTTCGGCAGCTGTGAAATTTTGGCGGATTGTTTCTGGGTGTCTTCTGTGGTTGTGACCTGAACATGGAAGGGTGTCAATATAATTAAGCACTCAGGGTGGCAAGCCACATACTTTGTATTTTTTTTTAAAAGAGCTACACTGTGTCAAAATGGTTTATTTTATTATTTTACTTTTTTTCTTGTTTCAGAACTTTTATTTGTTTGTTTATTTATTTATTTATTTATTTATTTTTATGGGCGGCTCAGCCTGCCTTGAGGGCAGGGCTGGCGCAGCATGTGGTGCCGGGGATCAAACCGCGGTCCCTGCAGCCGCCTAAGCTTTCCTAAGCAGGCGCTTTAGATCACTGAGCTATCCTGCCAGGCCCAAAATGGTTTATTTTTGATATTTTAGTTTTATTCATGTTGGTGGTACCAGGGATTGAACTCAGGACCTTGTGCTTGCCAGGCAAGCACTTATTCCACTGAGCTATCTCTCTGGCCCCCCACATGCTTTCTAGATATATGCATGGAACTTTAAAACTACAGCTTGGAAATGGGAACTATTCTTTGCAGATGACATGGTCATTTTTTTATAGAAGACCGCTATGAGATAGGTGTTTTGCCTGCACTGTTTCCTTCCTCAGAACCTTGTAATGTGATAGATAGCTTTTGTTTTCTGGGTACTTAGAATCAACCTCAGGACCTCATGCTCTCTAGGCAGGCACTGAGCTATATCTCCAGCCCCCTGAATATCTTTTCTGGAAGAGAATAAGATTAAACCTAAGCCAAGATCATAGGCTGTTATGACTCAGAGACTCATTCTGGCCATTTCCCAAATTTCAATTCTTTTATAGACTTTTCTTTCAGTTGCATTTTGACTGCACTCCTGTCATAATGTCCTGAAATAATGGGAAGGCTGTGACCTGAGTGGTGGTTGGAAGCCATCTAATGACATACTATTAGGAGGATCATTGGGCGTTTAGGAGCCCCAGGAGTGAAGTACTCTTGTTTCTAGTAGTTGATGGCTTGATAAATGGGTTAAGCAAGCAGCCTTTTTGTCTGTGGCTATTGCCATCTACAAGCTGTTCTGCTAGCCATTAGGGAAGGGTCCCATCTTGAATCTTCTCTTCTACCTTATCCTCAGCCATGTTGTTTGTCTTTATAAACTCTGGGCATTTGTAAAGCCATTTTGTTTTTGTTTTACACATGGAGTTTTCCACTGGCCTCCCATGTAGGCTGGATAAAACTGCTCTTTAATGTCAGTTATTTTAGACTGATCTCCATTTAAATTATGTTTGCATATGAACTTTACTCTGACCTGTGATCATGTCTAAGAAAGAAATGAGAGTACTTTTCTTTTGTGTGTGCTTCTATTTTGTATATTAAGCTTGTAAGTAAGATATCATTTCACAAAAGTCTGTTGATCCAATCCTTTTGTTTTACAACTTAGGAGTTTTACACAAACACATTAAATAAAGTTTGCAGTGATAAAGAATCAGTAAGAGAATCTACACATACGGTTTGTACCAGACTTCAAAATTGGATCATTCTTACTGCCACTACTTCACCATGCACATACCCTGCAGACAGCAGTTAAATACTCCAGAAACTTCTGTCTGCTGAGCAAAATCCCTCAAGTGGCACCACATCTTGTTTAGTAACAGCGAAAAGTTCTTACAATGGCCTGCAAGGCCCTACATGATAAGTGTGCACCACAACTCAGCATCAATTTGTATGATGCATTTTTCTCCAACCTTATCTCTTACATTTCTCCTCATTCACTGAACTCCAGTTCTATTAACTATTCTTTTAAAAGGCCTCACACAATGATAAACTGAAAGAATTTATACATAAGTCCATGTATCTTGAGCATATACTCGTAAGTGAAATAAACCAGACCTACATGTGTAAATATCGTGTAGACTTCCTTGTGTAAGAACTCAAAAGAAGAAATGAAAATGGAACGACATAACAGAACTGAATAGAAATGAAGAACTTAAGGATTAAACAACAAAGTGACTGCAAAGAGAGGAGATAGGAAACATGGCAGGAGCAAAACCATGCACTTATATACAGGATGTATTAGGTAATGGTCCTAGGAACCACCGAAATATTTTTCGCACTAAGGGAAGTAATGAGTGACACTAAAATTGTGCTTGGAATGCCTGTCATTCTTGTCTTTTAGATTTGTGCTGCTTCTAATGTAATTTCAGTTACTGCTATACTCTCTTTCAAGTAAATGATTGGTTTAGAAGAAAACAAAAAAGGGTATTAAATGACAGTAAGAGACTAGGAGAAATGGTGTAGGTTCCACCAGCTACAATTTTATATATACTTAGATTTTTAAATGTCTGTGTAAAAACATGTAACTGCTTTCATCACACTGTATAGGGATTTATTATAATGTCAATGATTGATGGAAAGTACTGATTCCAGGTTAAGTGTAAGATGTTTGATAGTCAGAAAGACAATGGTATTAAGCTCAAATACCTATGTTATAGAATAATAGTATTATGAAGCTTCTCTTCTAGAGGTTCAGAATATAAGTTTACAGGCCAAAAATTAGAGCAAAAGAAAGGCTACAAGGATTGCAAATATTTTGGCCCTAGCCCTTCAAGGTCAAGGAGGCCTTAAGACATAAGAGAATCTGTACTGTAACATCCTATAACTCAGTGGTTTCCCAAATTTTTTGTTCAAGGAGATTATGGGACCACAGAGGAAAGGGATAGATGATGTATAGTGTGCCTAAGGAGAGTCACCTAGAGAGAAAACATTCATGCTTTCACAGAGAGCAAATGGCCGTGACTCAACCAGACAACTGACAATAACAGCAGTTCCATAAAGCACTGTACTTCATTTCACTGTAAATCCTGAGGAGATTTGACAGACCTTGGGAAATGCAAAAGTTACATGTTTTGTTATATAGGTCTTGCTTTAACTTACCCTTAACCATCCAGCAGAAAAGTTTAACCACGAGGCATAAAATGTAAAGCTACATTAGTATGCTGAGCTGTAAGAGCCTTAAATCAACAACTTGTGACATTGCCAGTTGTGCTAGTAATCCATTGCGATTATGGAACATTGGATTATGTATAAAACTACTTTCTCTTAGTTCAATGAGAAGAAATTTTTTGTACCATCATTGGTACAAAAATTATTATGTCTACACCCTGTGCTCTGTATAACTACTATGAGAACAACAATATACATGGTATCAATTATTGGGAATGTACTACTATTGTGTTTTTGAAAATAATACTGATTAGAAAAATGAAAAACAAGGCCTCATACAGTAGCATCCCCTCCTTTGGGGCCTTAGGACTTGCTATTATCTCTGGCTAGAACATTCGAGAGTTCTTTTCTTATTAAAGACAAAAATCTGAAGGACGTTTTTATGAGCAGAACAGATTTATTGGGTGAAAGAAAGCTCCTGTTCACTTTACAAAGCTACTTGTTTACATTGTACATTGTAACCACCTTGTTGCTTTCATCAAACGTTTGGACATTGAAATTCTGTACATATATCTGTAATGTAACCAGGAATTTCATTTGTGATTATTATGCCTTTTTATAAAAAATGACTGCAAATTGTTGTAAATATATTAAACAAGCTTTCCTTACTTCCTTCACCCTCAGACTTTTTTCTTTTTGTTACCTTTAATAAGAAATAACATTACAGTTTCAAAAACATTAGTAGTACATTGGCAATAATTGATACAATGCATATTGTTGTCCTCATAGTAGTTATGCAGAGCACAGGGTGTAGAGATGATAATTTTTCTAATCATTATTGGTACAAAAATTTCTTCTCTTTGAACTAAAAGAAAGTAGTAATATACGTAGTCCAACGTTCCATAATTGCAGTAGGTTACTGGTGAAACTGGCAATGTTGGAAGCTATTGATTTAAGCTTTTTACAGTTCAGCATACTAATCTCACTTTTTGTTTTATGTGTTATGTATAAACTTTTCTGCTGGGTGTTTAAGGGCAAGTTAAAGCAAGACCTGTATAACAAAACGTGTAACTTTTGTATCTCCCAAGGTCACTCAAATCCCCTCAAGATTTACTTTGGAACTATGTACAGTGCTTTCTACAACTGCTGAGAGTGTCAGCTGTCTGGATGAATCATGACCAGTTTGCTCTCTGTGAAAGCCCGAGAGAATATTTTCTCTCCAGGTAACTCTCCTTAGACACTATATACACCTTCAATTCCTTTCCTCTGTGGCCTCATAATCTCCTTGAACAGAAAATTTGGGAAACCACTGCAGTATAGGATGTTACAGTACAGGTTCTGTTCTGTCCTTAGTCTTCACTGACCTTGAAGGACTAAGGCCAAAATATTGGCTATCCTTGTAACTGTTCTTTTTCTCTGATTTTTGGTCTGTTAACTTATATTCTTAACCCTCCAGAAGAAAAGCTTAGTGATACTACTACTCTATAACATGAATACTTGAGCTTAACATCACTGTCTTTGTGTGTCTTGATGAGTAGTAAACATCTTACACTTAATGTGGAATTGGTATTTTCCATCAATCATTGATATTCTAATAAACCTCTATGGGATATGATAAAAGCAGTTACACATTTTTTCACAGATATTTAGAAATCTAAGGATGTACAAAATTGTAGCCTGTCAATCCTATTACATTTTGGGTAGTCTCTTACACCCTCAACCTTTTTGTGGCTGTTTCTTTCTCTATCAACCTCAGGCCTCCTCATAAAAACATCAACATAACACTTTTTAATGATTTGTCTCACTGGAATTGTTGCTTAGATTATAAAATTATAAAACTTATTTCCATTATTTCTTATTATATTGAATACTTTATTACATACAAGTTATTCCTCTCCCCCATTTTTAGTCAAGATTATGTTTGTAGTAAATGAAAAACTCACGAGGCAATAGGGAAAGTCTAAACTGCATATTCTGGAGACATGGTTTTCAGAGGCATTTTTGTTCCAAAGGGTAAGTGTAGTATGATATTCTCAGAATTCAAATGGCCCAAAGCTACTATAAATTCATTTGTTTTCTCTTTCATGTGGCAATAATATCAAATGTGCTATGCAGCCAGGTTAATATTTTGGAGCAACTTGATTGGCTTTTAATATAAGTTGTTACAATACACACTGATTGTATATAAAAACCTTATATGTGACAAATTAAATTTAAGGAAAAGGAAAAAAGATGGATTTTTGTGAATATAAATGAGCATATATGTTCATTTAATGGAAAACTGACAGTGGTTTGTAAGAAAGCGAAAGGCCTTTGTGTCTTCGTGTCTAGAGTTTTTTTGAGACTGGGTCTTAGTATATAATTCAGTTTAGCCTTGAACTGACTTTGTAGCTCAGGATCACTTCAAACTCAAACCGATCCTCCTGTCTCAGCCTACTGAGTACTGTAATTATAGGAGTGCACCACCATGCCTGGCTTGTACTGTGCCTAGTTTTTCTCAGATCCCATTTTTCTGAGTGTGGAAGAGTGAAGACTAGGATCCTTCCAAAGAGAGAGAGAGAGAGAGAGAGAGAGAGAGAGAGAGAGAGAGAGAGAGAGAGAGAGGAATGAACTAATAAAAGTAAGAAGAAAGAAACAAAAAGAAACAAAGACGTCAGGTGAGATAGCTCTGTAGAATAAGCACTTGCCTGGCAAGTTCAAGGTCCTGAGATCAATCCCCAGTACCACACACACACACAAAAAAAAAAAAAAAAAAAAAAAAAAAAACAGAAAAAGAAAATAGTGACCCAACAAACAGAGGCAATTAGTCACTTAACAAAGTAGTGCATAATACAATTTATTGTTTCTTTGGCCTTGATTTGGTCAAATTTCTCACATTTTTATTTTTATTTTTTTTTAACAGTAACAGGGATTGAACTCAAGACTTTGTACTTGCCAGACAGGCACTTATTCTACTGAGCTATCTCTTTGGCCCTAAATTTCACCCATTTTTTAAAAAAATAAGGTTCATCCAGTCAATTTCAGAAGCAGATCTGATATTTACCTACGGTGTCAATGAGACAAACTGCATATGTTTTTGTACTGTTCTCGCAGGACAGAGCAGTTGAGAGAGGTGGCTGTCAGGAGGCCCCCATGTCCTGACAGTGTGGCCTCTGGGATCCTTGAGCTTGCTGGAGACTCAAATGCAGGGTATGCAGGAGGCAGGGAAGGCAGAATTGCCATGTGTACATCTGGGAAGCTGGAGTGCAGTGATCTTCCTGTAGTCCCTGTGCCTTTAGCTGACAGAGTTCAGGCTGATCTGGCATTTGCACATGGTGATAAAAGATCAAGAACATGGCCACACCTGGAGTAATGTGTCCCCCATGTGCCACTGTGTGATCAGTACATCTGAGACACAAATTCCAAGCACAACTTGGGGCATGGAGAAGAATGAGATTGTTATCTTCTCCAGCACACAATGCTGTGGCTTTGTTTCTAGGAGGAAATAAACAGGGATGTGGTAGTGGCATGCTATTGTTTTTTTTTTTATTATAGACAGCTCAGCCTGCCCTGGGGGGAGGGCTGGTGCAGCATGTGGTGCCAGAAATCGAACCTCAGTCCCTGAGGCCACCTAAGCTTTCCTAAGCAGGCACTTTAGACTGCTGAGCCATTCTGCTGGCCCAGCATGCTATTTAAAACATTTTTGTTGAAGCATTATTCACATATCACAAAACAGTGTTTTCAAGTGTGTGATTCAGTGGTTTTCAGCATATTTGTAAGGTAGTGCAGCCATCGCTATTATTCTAGAACATTTCCATTACCTCTCAAGGAATCCCTGCCTACACTAATAGCCACTCCCCATAGTCTCCAAATACATGGCCTACCCCTAGCTCTAGGCAGACACTCTTGAATTCAATGTTCTGGACATTTCTTTTAAAGTTCATACACTACATGGCCTTCATGTCTGGTGGCTTACAGCATGATGTATTTAATGTCCATGTATTTTGTAGCACTTTTTGCTTTGATATCAGCTCACTAACTAATATTTCTCATATTGTGTATTGCACTTGCCTGTCCCTTTGTCAGTTGTTGAACACTGAGGTCTTTCTTCTTCATGATTATAAATCATGCTGCTATAAATATCTATGGAAAAGTATTATGTGAATGTTTTTACTCCTTATGGGTATATGAGTAGGAATGGAAGGTCTGGATCATGTGAAAAGTCTACTTTTCAATTTTCAGGAACCACCAGACTGCTTTCCAAAATGACTGCTGTTTTACATTCCTAGCAACAGTTTCTGAGTGTCCCACTTGTTTTTCTGCATCCAGGCTAGTACTTGGCCATTGTTTTAGTTATAGAGTTATTATGGTTCATGCTATGCCTTTGATTAAGTCTTACATTTCCCTACATATGAGGTTTAAGTCAATTAATTATAAAGAGCAACACTTTCAATACAACAGGCTTGGGAAAAATAGCCAACAGTCTTTTTTAAAGGGTTAGAAGTCTACTAAAGTAAGACCTTGCCCCAGAAATATTAGTTTTAAAAGTCTCTATACATGGGTATGGTGGTGCACACTTTCTTTAATTCCAGAACTCTGGGAGGCTAAGACAGGAAGATCAGAAGTTCTAGCCCTGCCTGGGAAACTTAGTGACTTTGTCTGAAAAAGCAAAGAAATGAATTGAATATGTAGCTCAGCATGAAAGCTCTGGCTTTAATTCTCAGTGCTGAAAATAAAATAAAATTAAATTAAAACTAAAAAATCTTTTGTTTAAATGAAACAGCTGGCTTGGGTCAAAATCAAGAATGAATTTTAAATTCAAAAATGTTCCCAACTTTTCTGTTGCTCAAGGCTTGGACTCAAACCTTATTGAGTACTAAGATTTTTTTCTATTAAAAGCTAGTACAGTGTTCTGATTCTAAAATGGACATGATTACAGAGCTGATCAACTCTTTTAGTAAGTTCAGTGTTATTATTTTTATAGTTACTTAATTAGCACATGTAATAATATAAAAATTGTTTGCAAACACCTATTTCTCGAAGTAGGCCTGAATCTTAAAACCCCCCACCTATCTTTGGATCCCTTTGAGTTAAGGAGTGAAATTGAGGGGACAGTACAGTATGTGGAGAATAAACATTATCTTTAAAGTGAGCACACACTCCCTTTCCCACGGCAGAAGGGAAATTTTCACAGCCGGGAGATGTGTGGTACCTTTTCAATGCAGTCTCATTCACGTGCAACACAACACCAATAAAACCCACTCTAGTTGCCACATATTCCACTGTTTTCAAAGAGAAAAACATCTTTTAAAATTTTTAATTCATTTTTATTTTTAAATTTTTTTTCTTGTTTCAGAACTTTTGTTTGTTTGTTTATTTATTTATTTTTATGCCTGGCTCACCCTGCCCTGAGGGCACGGCTGGCGCAGCATGTGGTGCTGGGGATCGAACCTCGGTCTCTGCAGCCTCCCAAGCTTTCCTAAGCAGGCTCTTTATACTACTGAGCCATCCTGCCAGGCCCAAGAAAAACATCTTTTAATATTGATTTTTTTTGAGATGAGTCTCACTATAGTTCAGGCTGCCCTTGAACTTGTGTTGATCCTCCTGCCTCAGCCCCCCAAGTGCTGGCATTATCAGTATGTTGCCACCATGCCCAGCAATATTTATACTTTTCTTAACATTTGTGTTAAGTAGACAATCCGATCTTTTCTCCAGTGAATGCTCACGATTCCTTCGTCAAAGTTCAGACAGCTGAATGTTTCCAGAACTGTTTTAACATCCTCTGTTCTGTTGCATTGGTTGATATGTCTGTTAATTTTTTTCCTTTGGGGGGGTTTAAATATCATGCTGTATTTTTTTTTCTGTTTAAATTACTGTAGCCTGGTAGTATACCCTGAAGTCTGCCATCATGATGCCCTCCCACCACTTTGTTCTTGTTGCCCAGGATTGCTTTTGCTGTCTGGATTTCTTCTTGTTCCCTATGAATTTTAGCATTATTTTCTCTAGTTCTCTGGGAAATGTTCTTGGTATTTGTTTGGGATTGTGTTAAATCTGTATGGTATAACCGTATTGGGAGTGTGGACATTTTGTCAATATTGGTTCAGCCTATCCAGAAATGGGGTTAACGTTCCAATTTCTGAAGTCCTCTTTGTATTTTTTCAAGGTGCTGTAGATTTTATTGCAGAGGCCTTTTATTTTCTTGGTTAGGTTCATTCCTAAGTATTTGATCTTTCTTAATGCTATTGTGATGGAAAAATGAAATACTTAGAGATCAATGTAATGAAGGATGTAAAGGTCTTTTACATTGAAAACTATAGTACTCTATAATAAAGAGATTGAAGAAAATATCAGAAAATGTGAAGACAAACCTTCCCCATGAATAGAAAGAACAAGCACGGTAAATACACCCATACTCTGGTTGCTGTACCATGTTGTTTGTTGTACAGCTTTAAAGCAATCCCAATCAAGATACCATTAGCATACCTCACAGAGCTAGAGAAAACATTACTAAAATCTATTTAGAACCAGAATAGACCTAGAATGACAAAAACAATTGTAGACTACAAGTGAGGCAGGGGCCTTTACAATCCCTCACTTGAAATTATATATCAAAATTACTGTAATAAAACAGCATGTCACTGGCACAAAAACAAACACTAGGATCAATGGAACAAATTAGAAGACACAGAAACAACTTTAAATGTTCTCAGCTATGTCATCTTTGACAAAGAGGTGAAGCACATTCACTGGAAGATAGCTTCTAATAAATGGTGCTGGCAGAGCCTGGGGATATAGATCAGCAGCAGTAGTACTTGGCATGCAAGTGTGAGGCCCTAAGTTCATTTCCTAGTACCAAACAACCACAACAAAACCCCCTATAAATCTTTGGACTAAAGCACCTACTTAGGCAGAGAACAGAGGCTGGGGTTCAATCCCTAGCATACCATGCTGGCCCCACAGCGAAGGTTCACTGAGGTGGTGATAGAGAGTGGGTGTGGCAGCACATGCCTGCAATTCCAGCATTTGGGAGGCTGAGAACAGGAGAATCACTACAAGTCTGATCTACGTAGTGAGACCCTGTAGACCCTATATGTCTTGCCCTAAATACAGAATAAATAAATAAATAATGCTGGCAAAACTGGCTTTTTACATACAGAAGACTGAAACTACACCCACGTGTATCACTATGTACTAAACTGAAACAAAAATTGATCAATATTAAAACAGAAACACTACTAAAAAAGAGACACTCGGTGTGAAAGGGAATAGGTAGAACTCTTGAACATGTAGAGGTAGGCAAAGATTTCATGACCCAAACCCCAATCTACAAAGAGTCATCAATTAGGATCCGCTATTAGAAAGCTTTTGCTGTGCACTCAGAGATGCACCATAAATTTGACATACATGTAAATATTGCAGTGTTTCTTGGGTATGTGAAATGAAAATGGTAAATGAGGACCAAAATATATAATAGATATTGTTTAATACTAAGAAGTTTTTCAGTAGAAGGCAGAACTTACAAGCAGTTAGGGATAAAGAAAGGAAGCAAAAGGAAAAAATTACCAAAGAAGACTAAAATGGAAAGAAAACTTTGTAAATATGGACAGAAAGAGGAGTTGAATGAAGGGGATTGAAAAGGAACAAGGATGTATCATGTCTAGGCACAAATTCACTTAGATAAATGTGACCATTACATTATCAGTAAATTTAATTTAACAAAAGCATAGTGAATATATATGGTCAGATAGCCATCCCAAATCCTATTCAGGGAAACAAAGCAGGCAGCACTTTTCATGGTTATATTACAGTGAACAAGTTTTCCTTTGCCTGATGTAATTTTCTGAACTTTTTTTTTTTTTTTTTGCATTTTTTAAGGGAAGGGTCTATAGAGTGATCAGGATCTTGCTACTAGGACTCATAGTGATCCACCTGTTTATAGCCTCCCAAAAGCTGGGATTACAGGCACGTGCCACCATGCCCAGTCTCAATTGCCATCTCAGTGTGCCTGGGGGCAGGGCCCACATGCCAGGCCTGGGAATAGAACCCCTAGCCCCTGAGCCTGCTTGCAGGCACTTTAATCAGCTGAGCTATTTGCCCTGACCTCATTTTTTTCCTGACATATCTATTGAGCTTTAGCAGTGTACAGAAATCTCTCACCATTTCTGTTTAGCTCTTCTTAGGGCTACGGAAGACTTACCTCCGTGGAGAGTGGTAGACTGCCTGATACTTTACATAAGAAGGCAGCAGGGTTGCTGAAAACAACTTTCTTACTTGAGAATTGTCACCTCAGTTTATCAGGCTTTTGCTTGTGAGGATGGAATTGACATAGAAAATAAGAGGGTATATAATTAGACACAGAGAGATACAATGATGGTTGCAGGGTGTCATTTCATTAAAGTTCTGAAATGGTATTATAGATTCGGTGTTACTATAGTATATAACAAAATATCTGAGGCAGAATGCTTTAAGCAAAAAAGAGAATGGGTGGGTAGGTTATAGCTCAGCAGTAGAGCACTTACCTATCTTATATGAGAATTTACGTTTGAATTTTGAGTTTGATCTCCCACACCAAAACAAAAACAAAAGAAATAAACAAAACCAAGTCAAAACAGAAATGTTTATTTAGCTCATTACTTTGGATACTAAATGTAGGATCAGGTGGTCCCACTGGTCTGGTAACTTTGGGAGGTTTTATTATAACATGGCACATAGGCTGGGGAGATATCTCAGTAGAATAAGTGCTTGCCTGGCAAGCTCAAGGACCTGAGTTCAATCCCCAGTTCTGAAAAAAAAAAAAAAAAGAAAAGAAAACAAAACAAAACAAGAAACAAAACAAAAGCAAAAAAAAAACCTTGTTGTGGTTTTAGGTTAAGGGCTGGCAAGATGGTCCAGCGCCTGCTTAAGAAAGCTTAGGCAACTGCAGGGTCCTCGGTTTGATCCTTGGCGCCACATGCTGCGCCAGCCCCGCCCCCAGGGCAGGCTAAACGGCCATTAAGCAAAACAAACAAACATGGAGATGGAGCCCAACATCATGTAGAGAGTGTTTGTTAAAGCGAAAGTGAACTCCGTCTGGTGAGATGAGGAGAGAGAGAGAGAGAGAGAGAGAGAGAGAGAGAGAGAGAGAGAGCCAGTGAGAACCAGTTTTTTTCCTCCTTTTCATTAGAAGAATAAGCAAGGAATACTAGGACTACCCATGTTATACCTTCAATGCTGTCTCCAGGGGAGGAGTAGAGAGGAAGATTTACCATGAAAAAGGATAGCCAGGGAAATAGGATTTCTTTTTACACTATTAAAGATCTGTCTTTCTTCACCACAGGCAAAAACTGAAGTCACTCATAAGGCGATCATTTAGTGCTTACATCAATCTGTCCCATAATTTTGACCCATGTTGGATATACCATCCGTAGTATCTGAGCAGAACTCCTGAAAATTCTGAAGCCCAGAGAAGCCAGGTTGAAGTCTATAATACTGCCTCCAAACCAGCTGAACCATAAATCAGTTATAGGTATAGTAAAATATTTGATCTTCACTCTTTACAACAGTAGTTGGCAAATTCTTTCTGTACAGGCTATCAAGTAAATCCTTTAGGCTTTATGTGTTATGTAGTCTCAATTGCAACCTTTCAATTATGCCAAAATAACTATGGAAAATAGGTGGGGCTGTGTTCCAATAAACCTGAGCTGTGCACCCTGAAATGCAAATTTCACATTATCTTCATGTGTCATGAATTATTTTCAGTGCACATAAAGCATCTTTTTCAGCTGTGTGAAATAGATAAGAGCTGTTCTCAGCTTGTGAACCATAGAAAACAGAGGAATGACAGACTTTGTCCCTAGTTTGCTGATCATATTCAAGTCTCTTCTCTCTAGGTATCCATTCTAGGTATCTCATTCTCAAGCTGTCATCTTCAGGAAAGGCATGGAGACTGGATATAGAGGAAGTAAACATAGCATCAATATCATTCCTTTTGGTTGCCTTTTTGTTTGTTACATTTCGTCTGACTGTTTTGTTGTATAATCTGTTTGTCTTTATTTTTAACCCTCTTTCAGTATGTCCATTCATTTATTCTTTTGTCTAAATTCTTATCATTTGTCCATCTTTCTGTCTTACTGTCCACCAGCCTGTTCATACATCCATCTTCCTGTCTGACTTTGTGTTGGTCTTTCTGTCCATTTGTGTCTGTCTTTCTGTCTACCTCTCATTTTTTTATTCTTCCTATGTTACTGGGTGTCCATCTGTCAATATATCTGTCTCTCCAATTTACAATCTATTTTTGTCCATATATCTGACTATGTCTGTCTCTGTGTCCATCTGTTCATTCATTACTTTGTGCATCTTTCAGTCTATTGGTATTTTGGCCCGTCCATCTTTCTTTCTGCTAATCTGTTTGTTTCTATGACCTTCTGCCTGTCTTTTCTTCTGTCCATCTGTCTGTGTGTGTCTCTCTTTGTTCATCTTTCCATATTTCCATCTGTTTCTCAGTATATCACTTCATCTTCTTATTTTCTGTCTGCTGGTCTGTTTATGTGTCTGTTTATCTCTTTGTCTATCTTTTTACTCTCTGTCTTTTTATTTTGGTCTTTGATAGATAGAATAATAGAAAGATGGACTAAGAGACTAATAGATGGAAAGGACAGACAAAAAGAAAGACAACAGACAGACCAAAACAAAGACAAGTGTATGATGGGCTAAAAGAAATGAAGACAAAAGACAGACAGAACAACAGATGGACAAGACAGAAAAAACAGAGAAATTAAGAGCGACAAAAAGACAGACAAACAGAAAGATGGACATACAGAAAGATGGATTGATAGAGCGACTGAGAGACTGACAGAAAATGGCAGACTGGGAGATGGATAGACAGGCAAGTGAACAGATGGACAAAAAATTGACAGATGGAGGCAAAGAAAGACCAAGTCAGGACAGTGAGACAAAGACAGGAAGACATAGATGTACAGATACACAGATGATTGCACATAAACA
Organism: Myocastor coypus; assembly: GCA_004027025.1. Classification (NCBI taxonomy): domain Eukaryota; kingdom Metazoa; phylum Chordata; class Mammalia; order Rodentia; family Myocastoridae; genus Myocastor; species Myocastor coypus. The sequence goes on from PVJA010038534.1 coordinate 15,857, forward strand.
CACAGAAAGAAAGACCACACAGAAAGACTTGCAGACTAACAGAAAGACAGAAGAAAGCATAGATCAAAAGTGGGACAGACAGATGGACAGAACATGTGCAGGAACAACAAAATGAAAAATAGAAAGATAAAATGCACAGAAAGACAGTCAAACTGACATGTTGGGAGATGGATGGAGAGACAGACATATGGTGAGAACAAAGAAAGATCAACAGAGAGAAACATAGACAACAAATAGATAGATAGATGACAAAGAACACACAGAAAGATGAACTGCCAGAGAGAAAGGTAGAAAAAGAAACAGAAAGATGACAGACAGATGGGTGAAAGATGGATAGAAAAGAGATAGAAAGATGGATAGACAGGAAGATACACAGGAAGACTGCCAATAAGATAGACAAGTGCCCAAAGGTAGATGAATAAAGTCACAGAGAAAGACAAATAGACCTATAGATGGACAGAAAGATGGATAGCAAAGGAAGATGGACATGTGGGTAGAAAGAGATATACAAAGATGGCAAGAGTGAGAGACAGATAAATACAGGCACAGACATCAGAGAAGCATACAAAGAGAATTATAGATAGATGGACAGAGAGAAACATAGACAGACAGGCAAAAAGACAGATATAAATATATATAGAAGACAGAAAAAGAACCATGGATAAATAGAAAAATGGAAAGATAGATAAAACTGGACAGATAGACAGTCTGAAAGACAGAGAGAAAGCAAGATGGACTGACAGATGGAAAATGTGTAAGCAGAAAGATGATGGAGAAACAGATTGATAGAAAGACAGAAAGAAGATGACACATACATATAGCCAGATAGATAAATGGATCAAAAGACAGAGAGAAAGCCAGCCAGCCAAAATGACAAAAAGAAAGATAGTCAGATAAACAGAAAGTTAGAAAGGACATACATACACACAAAGAAACAGAAAGATAGACTGACCAAAGGACTGGGAGAAAGCCAGGCATAATGACAGAAAAAAAAGGCAGACAGAAAGATGGGCTGAAAGACAAACGAATAGAGAAAAAGGAAAAACAAATAAACAGACTGCAAAATAGGGAAGCAGATGAACTGACAGAGAAAGACACAAATATTCATAGTTAGAACAGACAAAGAAGGAGGTGGAAATCCTGAGAGACATAGAGAGATAAAGATAGACAGACAGACAGACAGACAGACAGACAAAGTGAGACCTATACAGAGAAATGGACACAAAAGGAGAAAGATGGAAAGATAGGCACAGAAAAAAAGATAATCATTAAAAAAAGCCTTTAAAAAAAGACAGGCAGACTGTCTGACTCACAGACAGATGGACAGAAAAATATATGGACAGAAAAACAGAAAAACTAAAGAGGGAGACCTACAGAAAAATAAAAAGACAGACACAGAAAGACAGAAAGAAAAATATGGATATGTGGAAAGAAATAAAAATGGAGAGGAAGACAGAGCTGGACAGGTAGAATAAAAATAGAAAGACAGAAAACAAGATGGACAGACAGACAGAAGGACATATAAAGAGAAAGATGGATGTAGAGGCAAATGGACAAAAAAAACCCAAAACAAATAAAAGGACAAATATAGACCCAGAAAGACACACAAAAGAGAGACAGCTAGACCGATAGAAGGAAAGGAAGCCAGAAATGTGAACACACAGAAAACTGGACTAAGACAAACAGACGGACAACAGACATGCTGATACACAGAAAGGCAAAAAATGAAGAGTTCAGAAGATAAATGGAAAGGTGGATCAAAAGTCAGGCAGAAGGACAGGCAAAAAGCGTAAAGACAGGGAAGATGAAAAAGATAGGCAGACAATAGGAAAAGCAGAAAGGTAAAAAGCCTGATAGCAAAGATAGAAAAACAGACAAACTGATGTGTAGAAAGACCAACAAATATGGAAATACAGGAAAGACTGAAATATGCGTAGATTGGCACATAGCTACATGGAGAGACAGAAAGAGAGACACAGATAGAAGGACAGAGAGAAGAATCAGAAATACAAACAGAAAGACTGAAATGCTGGGGAGGGCTAAAGAAATAGACAGACAACACAGAAGGAACAACAGAGAAATACAGATGGAGAGAGGGAGAAGGGCTAAAAGAGAAATAATCTGACAGAAAGAAAGAAATAGAGAGAATGATGAACATATAGGCATACTGAAATGAGGGGTGGACAGAAAAGTATACAGAAAGATACATGGAGGGAAAGACAAGTCCAGAAAGAATGACAAAGAGGTGTACAGAGAGAAAGACCGATAGACAAAGACAGAAAGATCTATAGACAGAAAAAAACAGCTAAGGATGGACAGAGAGGTGGATGAAAATGAAAGAAAAATATACAGATGTACAGAAAAATAGGAAGAAGGAATGAAAGACAGGCACATAGACGTACTGACATATGGCTAGAAAGACATCCTGATAGTTCAGACTGATGAATTAGGGAGACATACAGAAAGACAAAAAGTCAGATAGAAAGACAGAAGCACAAACGGATGGACAGCCAGATAGATAAAAATAGAAAAATAGAAACAGATATGCAAAAAGATGGACAAAAGGATAGAAAGATGAACAGACTAAAAGAGATAGACAAATAGATGACCTAAATGCAGACAGACCCTAACATGCAAAGAGAAATGGACAGAAAGAAACACAGAGAGAAAGATAGGCAGAAAAAAAAAAAAAACAGATGCAGACATAAACAGAAAGACAGACAAATGAATAAACAAATGGATAGATGGGCAGAAAGGTGAATAGGAAGACAGAAAGAAACATAGACAGACAAATTAGAAGACAGATAGATTGAACAATGAAAAGGCAGATGGAAAACAGATGTGCAGACAGACAAGCGAACAGGTAAAAAGACGAATGGAAATAGAGAGCCCTATAGACTGAATGACAGAAATAAGGACAGACAGAAAAAAGAGAGACAACCAAGAGATAGAGAAAAGGAAAGAAAGACCAAGAGGCAAATAGATGGATGAACAGAAACACAGCAGATGGACAAAAAGACAAAAAGAATAAAAAGGAACAGAACGATGGAAAGAGAGAAAGTAAGATGGACAGACAGATGGATAGGAAGACAGAAAGACAGAAAGTCACGTTCACAAAAATAAAAAGTTGGGTAGATGGCAGAGACACACTGATGGATGGGGATGTACAAAAACGTATGGACAGGTGGATAGAAAGACAGATAGAAAGGCAGAAAAATATAGGCAGAACATGGAGAAAACCAGACAGACAGAATAAAAACAGACTGATGAACTGAGAGACAGATGGACAACATAGAAAGAAAGTCAGACAAATGGGCAGACGCACAGGAAGTAATATGAACAGATATAAAGATGGGGAGAAAGATACAAAGCTGGACTCACAGGTGGAGTGAAGGAAAGGGCAGATACAAATATGGACAGAGAGACAGACAGACTTACAGATAGAAAGATAGAAATAGGTAGCCAGACTGGCAGACAGATAGAAGGAAAGGTGGAGAAAGAATAAGACAGACTAAAAGACAATGGAAAAAGATATACAGAGAAATGAGCATGTAGAGAGATATACAGAGAGATAGGACAGACAGTGTCATCATTACTTTTCTTGTTACTGAGATAAGATTCCCAGCACCAAAAACTAAAGGTGAGTTTTACTACTTTTCTTTTCTTTTCTTTTCTTTTCTTTTCTTTTCTTTTCTTTTCTTTTCTTTTCTTTTCTTTTCTTTCTTTTCTTTTCTTTTCTTTTCCCTTCCCTTCCCTTCCCTTCCCTTCCCTCCCCTCCCCTCCCCTCCCCTCCCCTCTCCTCCTCTCCTCTCCTT
>PVJA010038535.1:0-19711 GCA_004027025.1 Myocastor coypus
CCCGGCGGGATGGCTCAGTGGTCTAAAGCGCCTGCTTGGGAAAGCTTGGGCGGCTTCAGGGACTGCGGTTCGATCCCCGGCACCACATGCTGCACCAGCCCTGCCCTCGGGGTGGGCTGAGCCGGCCATAAAAATGAGTGAATAAACAAATAAAGGTTCTGAAACAAGAAATAAATAAATAAAATAAAACAAATTCTTTAAAAAAAATATAGTATCGCTTTTCTTAACTTTGCACTGTTTAGAATGATTGTCTGTCCTTTTAGGATTCAAACTCTGTTGTGATTTTTTTTAATCATTCCAAGTCAACAGTGGCTTACAAAGTCTGCCTTGAATTCACACTTTGCTATCCTTTTGCTTTTCAATAGTACAAGCTTCTGGCTGCGGGATTGGAATGCACCTCTTCTCTGAGATCTCTAGAAGACTGGTTTTTGAAAGCTTCCACCCCCTCTCAGAGGCTGCCCCACCCCAGCTCCAAGGGTGATGCATCTGCCCACAGCACAAGCTGCACGCAGAGAGCTGAGGTCATCGCAGTGCCCGTGCCCTCTGCTGCCAAGCCCCAGGAGAGGGAATCCCAGCCGGAAAGCCGCTCTTAAGCCTCCCGCGGTGTCCTTGATGCCTTTGTCCCCCTTTTATTAGGTGTGAAATGGTTGCTAGGAGTATTTATGTGTGTTTACTCAACAGGTCTGCAGAAAGTGCGAAGCTCGGTTTGTTGCCAATTTTATTCTGCAAGTGGAAAGTGGTGGCGGGGGGTGAGGAGAAATTGTACCAGGATGAAGAGTTTATTAATATCAATATTTCTCACCGGGATAAATGAGTGTCCTGGGGTTCTGAGGGCCTGACAGCTTCCACTTGCTGTGGACACAAGCTTTGCGGGGCCTTTTCCTTTCCAGGTTGGGTTAGCTTTGCTGTAATCTTAAACTAATAGCAGTCTCATGACAATGACTCTGGGTCGGTGGTTCTCAACCTTTCTAATGCTGTGACCCCGCAATACAGTTCCTCGTGTTGTGATGATCCCAAACCAAAAAACAATTTTGGTGGCTACTTCAAAACTGTAATTTTGCTACAGTTGTGATTCAGAATGTAAATATGTGATATGCATTATGTATCACTCGACCCCCGCCAGGGTCACCACCCACAGGCTGAAAACCACTGCTCTAGGTCATGTTAGACCTTGGCATCTGGCTAACAGCATGCCAGGATGTTCTCTTCTTCCTACCCTGGTACTGGTTCGCTGTCCGCCTCCCTGGAATGCCCTCTCCCACCTCTTCCTTCTCAGTCTCTGCATCCTTTAAGAACCTTCTCATGCGCTGCTCAGGGGTCAGCCAGGCCCCTGTTGCCTTCTCTGAGTTTCCACGTCCACCCAGGATGCTATCACAGACTGCTGTGTACAGGGTCACTGATAAACCCAAATTTAGTTTTTTACAAAATTCTGGGGACTGGAAAGTCCAATCAAAGCACCGGCAGATTCAATTCCCTGGCAACAGACTCTAACGTCGCCTCCGAACATGTTGCCTCCCCTTCTTACCCCGCGAATGAGGGGGAGAGAATTGGGCTTTGCTTTCTGGTTCATCAGTGAGACTTGCTTTTTCTTTCTGAGTTTTCACAGGATGGAAAGAACAGCAGCCTCGCTAACCCCACCTGTGAAGTGTCTGCCTCAGCACCTGAGGGTTTCCACAAGATCGTCTAACACCATTCCCACGGGGGTGAGGTTTTCAGTGTGGGGATTTTGGAAGGACACAAATATTCAGCATTGCTTCTTCCTCTCTGGGAGTGCCCCTCTGACTGTCTTCCTCAAAGGAGAGTTATCTCCGTCTATGATTTACTCCTCTAGAACTGAAAAGCTCTTGGTGGCAGGACCAGGCCTGAGTCACCATTGTGTCCTCAAAGGGCTCAGCGCAGAGTCTCTGGTGAATCAACAGATGCAGAAGTAGTTTCTCTCGTGGTGAGCACGAGCTTCCCCAGTGCCCACGCTAGGCCGGTCCTCCCGTGAACCCGCCGCTCAACTAATAAGCTATCTCCCAAGGTAGTACAGGCTGTAGTTAGCAGCCGAAGTCCAGATCCAGCCTAGATCGAATCCTGCTCTTCCCACTTACTGGCTGTGTCATGGTAGCCATGTTGCAAGCTCTGTGCTTTTCGGGTTTCCCACCTGTGAGAAGAGGCAATAATTTCGAGCCACTGCGGGGCTGAGTCGAATGACCTCACAAAATACACTGACCAGGCTTTGGCATGGTCCGTGTGCGCTGGGAGTGCGGACTGTCATTATCTGTGCTGCTGGTGTTAGCAACTCAGGGTGAGCGCCACCTGCAGCTGAGAAGCCACAATTGGGTCCCCTTGGGTCAGTTCCTAGAGAAGTGGGCTCGGATTCCAGATTAGGCTATTGCGATATAGAAGAAATACATACCTGGTCTCTAGCCCTCCTTCTATTTTATGGTTCTCAGTTCTTTTTTTTTTTTAGAATTTTTAAAATTTTATTTATTTATTTTTTTCTTGTTTCAGAATTTTTGTTTATTTATTTTTATGGTCTGCTCAGCCTGCCCTAAGGGCAGGGCTGGCGCAGCACGTGGTGCCAGGGATCGAACCGCGGTCCCTGCAGCCGCCTAAGCTTTCCTAGGCAGGCGCTTTAGACCACTGAGCCATCCTGCCGGGCCCCCGGTTCTCAGTTCTTAAAGCCTTTGGAGTCTGCATATTCTGCAAGAGAGAATTGAGGAAGGATGATCACTAACCTCCTGAGCCTGAAGCACGGTCCCCCGGGGTAGAGGAAAAGGGTCACCTTTGCCACACAAGGCACACCTTGATCTGAAGGGAAGTTACCAGGAAGCCCAGGCCAGTCTTGGGGGAGCAGCACTGGGCGACAGAGGGCAGTGTACTTGATGCGGGAACCAGTTCCACTGGCCACAGTGCTCAAGCTGCCTTTGTCATGGTTGTTACGGAAACAATGAGCGGTGGAGCTGCTATTGAACAAAACACCACACAACGCACTGACTTGAACAACGAATGTTTATTATCTTGCGATGTTTGCAGGTCAAGACTCTAAGAGTGGCCCTGGCTCAGGTACCTCCCAAGGCTACAGTCTTCCTTTAGCTTGGCTAGGGCCAGAGGATCTGCTTCCAAGATGGCGCATTCCCGTGGATCTGGGAAGGGACCTCAGGGCCTCTTTACTCGGGGCTCTTGCCGGTGCCCGTTGAGTGTCCTCATGACATGACAGCTGCCTCCTGAGAAGAACTCCATATCCTAAGGAGAAAGCAAGTACCTTCTACAGCCCACCCCTGACAGCCGCGTTCTGTCCGCTTCACTGCTCTCCTCTGACTAGCAGTGAATCACACAGGATCGCCCACACTCCTGAGGAGAGAGAGGAGGCTGCCTGGACCGGGAGAATTTCAGAGAATGTAGAGCTACCTAAAAGCCCTTCCACCCTGAGTTATAGGACCATCTTATGATTCCCAGACTGACTATAGATGTGTTTTAAATCAGCAATGATGCTAAGTCGCTTTGCTTTTAAAGTTATTGGGAAAGACAGGAAGCTCCTCATTTCTCCACCCCTTGGAAGTAGCTTAGCCCAGGAGGATACACACAGTCACTGCCCCTACCTCTGAGGCCTGGCTGTTCCCATCCCGGTGACCATGTTGCTTCCCTACTGTCACAATGTCGAGAGCTGTCTTCCTCCAGAGGCCAAGTGGGCGCATTGGGTACCAGGGAGGAACGGGGCCGTAAGGCCCTCCGGATGCTTAGGAGGCCCAGCCCCTGGCCCTGCCCTGGCCTACAGTATCCTGAAGAAGTGAACAAATGCAAGAGTTCTGGAAGGAGCTACAGCTGCCTGCCACCCAGCGAGGCAGTGCATGGTGGCCCACCTGAAAGCCTGGGAGCACTGCTCCATACCAGTTACCCACTTCTGTCCACAAACACACTTGGAAAGGTATCCTCCTCCTTCCCTCCAGGGCCACAAACCTCGGAAACATTGGGGGCTTTCTAGGTTTGGAAGGCAGGGTGGCTGAAATGTCATCAGGTATCAGTCTTGAACTATGAAATGCATGTGCTTAAAGATGGCTTTTTTGTTTGCAGTCATGGTCACATGGCCCAAAGCAGAGAGGAGGAGCACAGGTAGGCATGGGGACGCACGTGTGCAGTGTGACGACACTCATCTCCTCATCACCGCCTTTCTCCATCTGGTGGAAGAACATACAGCTGTTAGGCTGAGTAAGGGGTGGGGGGGGGGGGAGGCAGAGCGCAGCTCTGAGTGACACCGGGGGAGGGCTTGCTTAAGGTCAGGAGAACGGGAAGCGCATATTCAGCTAGAAAATTTGCCAGGACTTGCTTTATGCCATCTTCCAAGTTAGTGCTCCTAACAACTGCAGGAAGCAGGCATCACTGTCCTCAGTTTATAAAGTTGAAACTCTGGGACTAGCTTAAACTACACTGCAAATAAGTATCAGGGAACTAAGCAGAGAGTTTCCGAACACTTGCCTTAGACACTATCCTTCCTGCAGGTAGATTCCTCACTTATTCAGGCAGACAGTTATAAGGAAGAGGAGGGGGAGCTGTGGAGTCCTGCCAGCACCCCGACCCCATGCTTTCAGAGAGCTGGAAGCGGGTAGCAGCATGCAGGCAAAAATGAGCACTGACCACCCACAAACAGCCTGACTGACCAACAGCAGGACACGAGCCTGAGGCCGACCTTCTCTCTGTGTGCAGTTTCCTTACTTGTGGAAGAAAACAGCTGGGATGGGGAGGCATAGGGCAGCTATGGACTTAGCGCCTGAGTTACCTGCAGGAGCTGGGTAAGTACAGAGCCTGCCCTGCAGGGTCTGCCTTCGCCTCAGGATCTGAGGGTTAGGGCTTCCGTTAAAGCAACTCCCGGCTCTCCAGGGGTGTGGCACTCAACCCTGCACAAACCGGGGCTCAGACACGGATAGAATGATCTCCAAGGCCCTTCCTAGTTCCAGCGTTTAATCCATCAGGATCCAGGAAAGGAGGAGGAAGCTGTGAAGGCGCGGGACAGTCTGGGGAGCTCTGAGTCTCCTGAGGTTTCTTGCTGGCTGTCACCTCCTGGAACGCAGCAGAGGACTTTCCCTTCATTTTCTCTTGAGGCCTTGCTTGTGTTATTTGGAGACATACTTGAATGTAAATAGACCTCCTTTTAAAGTCCAAACTCCTAGCTGCTGGGAGGGCATCTCACTGGTCCAATCTGAGCCAGTACAGGCATCAAAACAATAGAAGAAATGTATGACAGAACATTGAACGTAATGGGAATCCATGAGCCCATGTTTATATAAACAAATAGATAAGCCAAGAAGAAGAAAGGTTCTCACTTATAGAAGAAAGCCAACCAATGGGTGCGATGTGAATAAACTTAAAAATGGCACTGTGAAAAGCATCATTTGACAACCTTCATAGTAGTTAGGGACTCAGTCAAAGGCCATCAACAGAAGCCAGAATAAATGAGCAAAAGTTTGATAAGGTGCAGAGTATAGGTCTGGCCTCTCAGTCTACTCCTAGAGGATCCTTTCTAATCACTGACAAAAGCCCAGAAGGAGCTGTGGTGACCAAGCCAAAGCTGTGGTGACAGAAGTTAACAGCAACCTTTGGATTAAGTGAATCTAGCACAATCTGCTACTACATCCAGAAGCAGAAAGGGGTTACATCAGGTGTTCCTGTTGTGTTTCTATAAAAGATACTGTTGGGATAATCAGTAGTGGGTGATGAGAGGCTACAGACAGGGGAGCATCAGGGTCCAGGATGCAGTTCTGATTTTGGGAAGTGTACTGTGGCTATTCAAGACTGTCTTTGTTCTTAGTAGATACATAGTGAGATGCTTGGGGATATGACTAACTTATTTGTGAGTGACACAGAAAAAGTATGTGTGTGCATGTGTGTGTGTGTATGGTGTGTGTTTGAGAGAGGCAGAGAGAGAGAGAGAGAGAGAGAGAGAGAGAGAGAGAGAGAGAATAAAACAAAGTGAGGAAAGAGCAATTCAAATGATCCAGATGTGTGTATGTACCAATTCCCCCAAATGAATATAATTATATGTGCAAACCTATACTGGTAAAAAAAAAAATTTTAAATAAGTGTTTTAATAAAATAATTAACCTCCTTTTATTTCAATGAGGTCAGTTGACAGACATCATTTTAAAACGCTGTAGCTCACTAAATAAGGCAGTCCAAGAAACTATTTTGGATCAGAGAAAGTCTATGAAGAAAAAGAACATGCTTGTTTTCAAATCTGAAAAATCAAACCTCGAAACATCAACAATATTCTAAACTAACAGCCCCAGCAAGCCACCCCTTGTCAGCTCTTTCAGTCTGAGGTCACTGACACTGGCTTTGGTGGCTCTTGGCTTAACAGCTGGACGATCCTGTGTGCTTCTTTTTTTTTTTTTTGTCTTTTTGAGACAGGGTCTCGCTATACAGTTGAGGCTGGCCTTGAGCTCACTTTTGTAGCCCAGGCTGGTTTCGAACTTGCACCAATCCACCTGCCTCAGCCTCCTGAGTGCTGGGATTAAAGGCGTGCGCCACCACCCCCAGCTCCTGTGTGCTTCTTAAGGGAAAGTCTACCTCCACACAACAGAATGACTTGAAAGTTGTGTGACAGCTCAGAGGCATGAGCCCGAAAGTCTATTCTTGTTTTGTTTTGTATTTAGCACGGGGTCTACAGGGTCTCACTATGGAGATGGGACTGAGAGTGATCCTTCTGTTTCCGGCCTCCCAAGTACACCACGACACCCAGTGTCAATCACCACCTCAGTGTGCCCTGGGAGCAGGGCCTGCACAGCATGCTGGAACCCCAGCCTCTGTGCTCCACCTAAGCAGGCACTTTATTTTTTATCTTTTTTTTTTTTTTAGCTTGTAAAATTGTCAACGATTTCAACACTTCATTTTTTTATAGATTTAATTTTATTTTAAGGAATTAAAATAGCAGAAACAAAGATAGAAAAAATAATAACAAGAGTACATATAGTACACAATTTCAAAATGAAAAATTTAACAATGCTTGTATTATATATTTTCATCGTCAAATCAGTTTAAATCAACAGACGTAGGTATGTAAGACTGATCAAACAATTAAACATTAACACTTTCAATAAAAATTAACTTTTTTTCTCTTCCAAATAAATTTTGTACTTAATTCACTCTTCTAAAAAAATATATAGGGGTTGAGGGTGCAGAAAACACAAGGTCCTGAGATTGATTTCTGGTAATGGCCAAAATTTATTTATTTATTTATTTATTTATTTATTTATTTATTTATTTATTTCTTCTTTTGAGTCCTCACACTAGGGAGGTTACACAATATTTGCATATGTAGGTCTGGTTTATTTCACTTATGAGTATATGTTCAAGATACATCCATTTATATATGAGGTCTTCTAGATTATCATTCCTTACAGCTGAGTAATATATTCCATTTTATGAAAATACCACATCTTTTTCAACCATTCATCAGACGATGGGCATTTGGGTTGTTTCCAGGATTGGGCTGTCACAAATTGTGCTGCTATGAACATAGGTACACAGATATCACTATGATATGATGTTTTCAGTTCTGGAAAAATTCCCATTAGGGGGATAGCTGGACTGAATGGGATTTCCAGTTCTAGTTTTTAAAGAAGTCTCTACACAAGCTGGCCCTTTAGTCCACCCAAAAGTCTATTATTTGATGTCTCAGGAGTCTCAAGTACTCGTGATAGTTCTGTGGGGTTGTGAGACAGTTTTTCTTTCTTGTGGATGTAAACTCAGACCTACAGCTGATAACAGAATTTTTAGCCAAGCAGCAGAATAAGTAAAAACTATGCTAAATGACAGGGCACATAGTTGTGGTTAATTTACTATTGATAATGCTCACTGTAAAGGTCTAATAGGAGTTCATAAGAATCAATAACGGAGAAGCAAATTGGGTCGTTTCTGTGGCATGCATAACAAGATGATAAAGCCATTCCAAGGCAAGTTTTCAGACAACATGTCTGTAAGAATAGTGAATAATCCTATTTTCAGAGATGTCAGTGAATGTTAATCGGATTTACAAAAATGGATGAACATAATTTTGTAGGGAAAAAATAGAGTTATAACATAGTAATCCTGAGATGTAAAATAGTAATTGTCAAGATTATAGCAAGTACAGGCCAGAAGCATATCAAGAATATGAAGAAATTCAGTAAATCTAGCATAGACATCTGTACTTTTACATAACTTCGCAAGTAAATCTGCTAAGTATCTCCAGTTGAATCTCAGTAGAGCAGAACTTACTAGACTCAAAGGAAGTCATGAAACCTGTAGCCAAGTTAACATTTTAAAGTAATAACTGAAACTATGTCCACCATTGCTGCTGTTTTTTTAATATCAGGAAGAACACCACTAGGACTCTGACAAGTATAGAAAAGTTCAACAAAGATGAAGCCAGAGTTTACTCTGCAACTGAGACATATGGAAAGCAGGACACAGACACATATACGGGGCTCCCCATGAATGATATGATTTCCAAAATGTCAATATTACTAAACATTTTTGCCTATCTCACCTCAACTCAGTGTCTCTTCCGATTCGACAAATTTTCCTGTGACACTTTATGACAGTAACGTAACAAAAACCCTAATCGTTTCCAGCACCTTTCCTTTTATAAGGTGAAAGAACAAATTTTTGTGACTCTGCAGGGGCCCTCTGGGAAATCTCAAAATAGGTTTTGTTACAACAAATATCTTGAAACATTCTTTCCTCCATGTATATTTCTATATTTGGATCTGATTTTTGAGATGTAAAAGTAAAAAGGTTGTCAGAGAAGATTCAGACATTTGGTTAATTGTGGCTGTGTGAAAATATTTAGTTACTTATTTAATTAAAATAGCAATTTAAACATTTAAACATAGAAAGTAATATGATAGTGGAGAATATATAAGTTCTTTCAAAACTATAATTATTTTTTTCTTGAAAACTCAGTGTCATAACAAGTTGAATATAAAGAATCTTTAATATCTAAGTAGTTATAAATAAAGTAAGAAACTATTCTTTATATTATTTGCCAAGCAATTAACCAGTATTCAAGGAAGGAATTCTATTAAGGCAGACCAGACGTTTCTAAACTGTTAATGTATTTCATATTTTATTTTAAAGAACCAGACACTGTAAACCAAGGTAACTAAAATTCACATACTAAGTTATCATTTCTTAGGCTACTTTATTGTCTGGAAAACTTTGACTTTCCTGATGTTATTTTCAGGTTTTGTGAACATGAGATCAAGGCTAATTTTGTTATAATAAAATGTTATTTCTGCCAACATTCAATGGATTCCTCACTGGCATTTTCAAATGAAGTATTTGAAAATTTTCTCAGTTTTAACTTTTAATCCAGTGGCAACAGTTACAACCCACACAAGCAATAAGGTCCTTGAGAGGTCCTCCATAGTTTTTAACAGTGCAATGTGGCAGGAGGAGGAGGTCCGAAAACCAAACATCTGAAAGCTACTGCGCAAAACCAACCATGATCATGCATGTGGTGCTGGGTCTTCGGTAGGTAAAGTACCTGATCCAGAAGCCACAGGACGGAGCCAGGCATTCTGCGCTTGCCACGGCTCTGTTGACCGGTGTGTGCAGCTTGTGTCTCTCTGCCCTTCTACGTGAGCTGCAGCTGTGGGGCTGTTGCTCCTGCCATCCCACTTGCCTCCTATGTTTGCTCAAGAAAAATGGCCAACCAGAATTTAATCTGCAGAGAAAATCGATTTAAGTGGGACGAAGCACAGCTTAATGGATATGGAGCTGCTCCTCCATTGCCCTCTTTAGAGTCTGAGGCCCTCAATCTTCCAATCAATAGAGCCCCCGAGAACAGGGGAATCATCCGAAGCCTTCTCTAAGAATTACACTCAACCAAAGAGAGTCTCGCAGCAACGTGGCACGCTCGCCCACTGCCTTGCCCCAAAGTAGGACAATGCTGAAAAGCCCGGGACAGCTCAGCGACCTGCCCTGGCGGATCATCTTTGTGGCCACGTCATCCCAGTCCGCTGTCTCACTCTGCCCAGCGCTTCCTCTCTCCCCCGTATGTTGGATCTGAGAATATCACCCTATGATCCTCCCTTACGTCTTGCTCTCAAAATTGGCCCCTGGTGTCCTAAGTCAAGGCAAAGCTTACTCACTATGCTGTTTCAGTTCTCTATGTTTTTCAAAATGACACATTTGACCTAAATTTACATGGATCAGTGTACCCTAAAACGGTAATCTGGGGAAGCACCAAGCCAGTTACAGCCTGTTCTTTGCTCGGTGCATTTGGGAACTTCTTGAACAACTAAAATTAAAACAAAATTCTTTTACAATGAAGCTTCTTAAGCTTCCATATTCCTGATTGAGGGGTGAATCTCCAAAAGGAGGATGGGTTCACAAACAAAATTCTTTCCACAGCTCTTTGGCTATGGATTTCCTTTTTTCACATATTTACTCACAGTCTCCATGTCTTTAGAAAATAGGGACACAGGACACAGGTTGGCACGAGTACAGTCACCTTCATGATAGTTGCCGTGCTGCCCATCTGATGGCTCTGGCATGCATTCTAAACCTGATAGGACACAGAGTCACCAAATGGCCAAACATTTTGCCCTGGTCATGAATCCCTTCCTCCTGCCTCGGGGCGCCAAGATTTTCCTGTCTGTCTGCCACCCAAGAGACACTTCCATGCATAAGTCCCCAATAAATTGCATTCTGTGAAATCCTAGATTTGCCTGCCTCTTTCATTGGTCTCTACCCTTCTACACTTGGTAGCCAGTGGTTGTTCATGGTAATCTTTTTTTTTTTTTTTAAGAATTTTTTATTTTATTTTTTTTCCTTGTTTCAGAACTTTTTTTTTAATTAATTAATTTATTTATTTATTATTTTTATTCTTGTTTCAGAACCTTTGCTTGTTCATTCACTCATTTTTACGGCCAGCTCAGCCCGCCCCGAGGGCAGGGCCGGCGCAGCATGTGGTGCCGGGGATCAAACCGCGGTCCCTGAAGCCGCTCAAGCTTCTCCAAGCAGGCGCTTTAGACCACTGAGCCATCCCGCCAGGCCCCTGTTTCAGAACTTTTATTTGTTTGTTTATTTATTTTTATGGCCGGCTCAGCCATATGGTGCCGGGGATCAAACCGTGGTCCCTGCAGCCACCTAAGCTTTCCTAAGCAGGTGCTTTAGACCACTGAGCCATCCTGCTGGGCCCTCATGGTAAGCTTCTGAACCGGTACCTATTAGCTTTCTTAGGAGCACCTTCTCTGTAGGGCGCAGTTTAGGAAATGCTCAGCCGCATAGACGGACACTGTATCAGTAACCTTTTTTGGTCATCTTTAAAGTTAAAAAAGCTTTGGGGGATGCTGCTAACAAGCGCAAGTCGTTTGTAAAAGCTCGGAGGAAGTTAGAGCTGATGCCGCCGGTCTCTGCTCTCAGCAAAGCACATAGTAAGGGGATGATGAAAACCAGTTCACTGAGCCCTGTGCCGTCTCAAAGTTCAAGTCATTATTTTAAAAAATGAGCAGCCCCATTAGGACATTAGCGATAATGATTTATAAGAATATCTCTAGAGAATAATCATACTGATCCAAAATGGAGTTCATTCAAGAAGAAGTCTCCATGCACTCCTGGTCTAGAGGTGCCCTTCATCAAAATGACTCCGATGGCCTCCTTCTTATACCGCTGCTAAAGCTCTTGTCACATGAAGTGAGTGGCATAATTCCAATGACCTCACCCCCAGATGGAGAGCCTGTGGATTAACTTAAGGAAGGCTAAGTGCCCCGGGGGTAGCAGGGATAGTTGACAAGAGTCACTTTCCCTAGAAGTGCTACATTTGGATGGCAGCCGCTTGACTCTCAAATTCTTTATTTTGGGGAGTATAAATGTCAGCGCTCTCAAACTCAGGTCATGATGCAAACAACCCTGAACTTCTGTTCTCTGTTTTTACTCTGCTTCTCTACTAGCTTTCTTGCACTTCTCAGTCTTAGCTGTATATGGATCCAGAGTAACCAGGCAGCGACAGATATGACTTTCCCTCTTCCTGTCTCAATCCTGTGCTTCTTTGTGTTAATTCTACATATCCCAGGGAGTATTTGCTATCATACAAAAGCCTGGTGGACACAGCGACTCATCATAGCCTAGAGTTGCAAGAGGGCCTAACTGAGGTGCTGGCTTATAAAGCATGTTTAAGCAAATGCCAAAGAATCAAAATTTTACTGCGCATATTATTAGGTCATGGTACAGCGAAACTAGAAATCATCAGCTACAGAAATGGCGTCCTTGATCTGACAGGAGGTCAAGCTCAGGTGGTAATGCAAGCACTGGAGAGTGGCTTTAAGAACAGACGGAGCTTCACCCATCCCCCACTACTTTCTTCTGTGCAGCCTGGTTCCCAACAGTCCACAGCTGGTACCACGGTGTGGCCCCAGAGATGGGGACCCCTGGCTTACAATATCCTCCGTGCCATGACACAGAATATCATAATTTATCTCCGCAGTCCCTACAAGGGGATCAAAACCTACCTCATAAGCCAGTGTGATGGCACATGCCCACAAACCCAGCCCTCGAGAGGCAGAGGCAAGAGGATTGCTGTGATTTCAAGGCCAGCCTTGGCTATGTAGTGAGCTCAAGATTCTCCTGAACTGCATCTTGAGACCCTATCTCAAAAACAAACAAACAGAAACAAAAATTCCAAACTACCTAACAAGAAAATTTCATACACAATTTGATTCAAAATATGGAGACTTTTCCTAGGGGGGGAAAAAAGCTACTTTTTATTTCACCCAAAGTTAACAGTGAGATACAGTCTTATAAGTGGAGAGCAGAGAAACAGAGAAAGAATTAAACCTTACTAGCATCCTGCGATACCCATTAAGCAATTTACAAAAACAGCGGGGCAGCCCTGGGGAGACACTTGGTCTCCAACGCTCACAGTGAACTGGTAAAATGTCCTAAAGTTCAGGCGGCATTTACCTGGGACAGAACACACCAGACTGTGCATACTGACACCCACCCTGCAAATTCCTGATGCACTAATCGAAGAATGTGTCACTGGCTATGAGCCCAGCAGAGCCCCAGGACTTCTGCCCATCACAGCCTCTGCAGATGGCCTGCTGTGGCAATCAGCTTAGTCTGCAGCCTCAGCTTCCCTGCCCTACAGAGCGGGCTCTCTGAACCTGCATGCCCAGTGTCTACTTCCTCTTCAAAGTAAGCCGGGGTGCCCTCACTGCTGGTCTAGGGAGTGTCAGGTTCTTCTCTGGAGACTGCAGCTCCCTTCCAAGGAAGAGCTCCAGCAGACCCAGGACAAGAGGTCATCCCTTAGCCAAGAAGCACAAGATCCCTGTCCACCCGGATCATGCTAACTCAGGGCTCATTGCCTGTAGTTTTTCTACAAAAGACCTCTCGTTTTCCTTTCTTTCCCTGCACCCCTTCCCTCTAGGCTGTGGGCGCTATTTTTAAATCACCCTAGCAACTGGAGGACACAGGCTAGGCTTCCTGTGAACGCAGCAGCCAGCAGAGACTGGGAGCCGGGTAGGCTGCAACGTCTTTCTCCTGGCAGTGATGCTCTCACGGTCAGGAAGACCCAAGCTCCGTGCAACATCTCTGCCTTTGCGTCTGACTCAGCTACTGCTTGCACAAGTTTTCTTCTGAGAAAATTTCCAGGACTTGAGCTCCCATAACAAATCATGACGGGGGCTGAGAAACCCTCCAGGGTGCAGGCACGTGCTGGACAAGGTGGGCGGCTCTGGTGCTGGGTGCCACTCACTCCCAGCGCAGTACATGAAGATCCACACTCTCTGCAGAGCATTACAAAATCAGTACTGATGCCCAGCTAACACTGAGTTGCTTGGTATTACCATCACGGAGCAGTGACTCTCTTGTTAGTGGTAAACAGCCCTTACTGATCCAGCTCCCCACGGGTGCCACTGGGCAACACTGCACTGCTCTGACTGCCTAGCTACCCAGGGGTGGGGCCTGAGAGGTCAACCAACTGGCCTCAAAAATGGCAGTTGTCTGCCATCTGAAGAACGCCTCCTCCTGAAGCCAGGAAAAGTGAATTACGGTGGGCCAGTCCCTAAGAAGGCCCTTTCCCACCACCCAGTTGGTGCCAAAAGCCTGCCAGCAGACATTTCCTCGTGGGCCTCGGATGGAGTGTGGATTGCCTCATTATTCCATGAAAAGGAACACCCTTGAGTCAAAAGTACTCAACCCTCGGCAGAGTTAAACCGACTCCGGGGGGAGCTAAGGAGAGGTAGGAAGCGGCAGAAGTGGCCACAATAAATCATTCACTAGAAAATGTGGCCATGATCTCTCTCGCTACATTTTTTTGGTTCTGAGACCAACTCTGCAAACACAAGAAATACGGGCTAAATGAATGAAATCTTAGAGCATGACCGAGGCTCATGCCAGGCCCTACGGGCACATTGTTTTTTAAGGGCAGCAGGCTGGGGAGCACACATGGTGGTGGCATTTACTGTTTAAAGGAATTCAGTGTTCTTTCTGCATTTTTCTACTACCCTGTCTGGGACCGTTCCCTCGGCCTCCCTTATATGTCCCTCAGCAGAGCTAAATTCCCTCTCACTTGGGTAAGCACACCGTTCACAAGGAGGTGCGTACGATGCAGAAGAGTGAGACCCAGGCAGTCGGGAAATGCTCTTGCCATCCAGATTAATTTTCTCTTTTCTATTTTTGATCTATTGGCATATTTACATAAGAGTTTTCTCCTCTGCGGTTCCTATCTCTTCTCCATTGTGGCCTGCTCTCCCCAGCTTCTCTGAGAGGAAGGAAGTGGCAGTTGGTGTGGCACTCGGGACCCAGGAGAGTCTGTCCTCAGCAGAGCCCAAGGGCTTCGGGAACTGAGAACCCCTTACGCCCTATCCCTAGAAACCTTGGGCTGCTCTCCATTTCTTTGAAAATTAATTAATTAATTAATTAATGATATAGGCTGTTGCTACACAGCTTGAACTCATAGTGATCCTCCTGTGTGGGCCTCCCCAGCACTGGGATGACAGGGGTGTGCCACCACATCTGGTTTCGGTGGCCAGTTTAGCATGCCTGGGTTTCTGGGGATTGAATCTGGGTGCTTGGGCTTGCCAGGCAGACACTTAGACCACCACACCAAGCTCTCTCCCCAGCGCTGATCGCTTCCACTTCTATCGTCTCCCTGGTCACCCTTTACTAAGTTTCTCTCTAGTTAGTGTTGTTGCCTGTGTCTCTCATGGACCCCCGCCTGAGAACCGACAGGATAACAGAAACATGGAGCCATCGGCAGGACTCCAGCCACTGACTGGGGAGTCAGAATGCAAGCTGCAAGATGCCACTAGCTCCCTCCGCATCATGCAGTCACCCTGTGATTGCTGGAGTGACAGAAGTCTGGGAAGGGTCACAATGAAGGACTCGGGATGGATATGGAAGTTGGTAACATGGCAAGCTGTTCACGGCAAACAGTATTTTCCCAAGGGGTATTTTAACATTTATTTCACAGAAGTATTTTAACATTTTTTAGAATCAGGGCACCCCACTTGTGTGTGTTCAATATATGTGTTTCTGGACTAAAGGAAAAGTCCTGAAATTCTTACTAGATTTCTCCTACATGAGAACAAAGGCAGCTGGCTGCCCCTGCAGCTCGGGAGTGAGCTAGAGCTCTTGCTGGGGTTTCTCCTTCACAGAAATGAAGAGCAGTCGTTCTTGTCTCTGGAGCCGGCCTTGAAGTCATGCCAATCCTTGCCTGGACCTGCTTTGGTTGGGCTCACGTTGCGTTGTGCTCTCCTATCATACCCTGCTTTTTTGCTGGACGCACAAGTAGCCAACTGGGGCTTAGAATCATTTAATGTGGGAAGCCCGTTCTAGAATCTGTCATCCTGTACTCAGTCCATGTACTGGCCCAGGAGGAAAACACACTCAACAAACACACTTTGCTTCCAGGAACTTCATTGTAGAGAAAGAGACGCTACAAAGAGATGACTGTCAGGACAACTGCACATTCGAGTTTAGCCAAACGGAGACACAGAGTGTGAGCTTGTGAGAGAGACCTCTGTCCCTTTTTGTGTAGTCTCAGCCACCACTGACCAAGCTCGGCCCCTCCACTTCTTCCTTTAGCTCATCAGGGATTATCGGAGCATTCCTCAGAAGATTCCAGAAAGAACTTATTTTAGGCTATGTCTTAGTTACTCTTCTCTCATTGCTGGGACAAATACTCGACCCTCAGAATGAAGGAAGGAAAGGTTTATTTAGCTCACAGTTTGTGGAGGTTTCAGTCCATATTCGGCTGGCCCAAGGCTGAGAGGAAGAGAGCAGAGAACATCCAGTTCATAGTGGCGGAACAGCAACAAGATGGTGACAGAGGCAGCCAACTAATCAGGGCAGCAGAGCAACAGCATGAGTCTGTCTCTCTGTCTCTTTTTAAATTACATCAGACTCTCTGCCTATCTCTCTTAGCCTATCCACCTTAGGCTACACCTATAATCCCAGAAGTACTTAAAACCCATAATCCCAGGGATCATGGATCAAGTCTCAAACTCTACATCAGTACTAAATCACATAATCCCAGTGACTCATGAGTCAAGTCTCAATCTATTGAAGTTCCCACCCTATGATTGCATGAGGCTTTGGGGGAACAACTAGATATAAACCATAACAGGTTACTCATATGCCTGAGGTTACGTTCGATGTAAGTTTCAAATAATTTTCTGCAAAACAGTTCACATCTGATGTCGAATGTTCATGAAATTCATCACTCCAATTTTACTTTGGTTGTTCACTGCCCCAAGTGTGATGTTATTATAGATTCTGGATAAGGATTTAGTAATTCACTTGGATGCTTGTTATACTGATTTAAATTTCTCAGTGAAAAATTAGTACAGCGATGTCCAGCAAATAAACAGGACATGTAAAATTTCCTTTTGCCAGGTGTGGTGGCTCACGCCTATAGTCCTAGCACTTGGAAGGCTGAGGCAGAAGGATCACTGTGAGTTTGAGGCCAGCCTGGGCTATAAAGTAAGTTCAAGGCTGGCCTGAACTGCATAGCAAAGCCCTATGTCAAAAAGACAAAAGTAAGATAAGATAAAATAAAATAAGGGGTGTTATGGTTTATGTCTAGTTGTCCCCCCAAAGCCTCATGCAATCACAGGCAGGGACTTCTATAGATTGAGACTTGACTCATGAGTCACTGGGATTATGTGATTTAGTACTGATGTAGAGTTTGAGACTTGATCCATGATCCCTGGGATTATGGGTGTAGCCTAAGGTGGATAGGCTGAGGTGGAGAGCCTGAATGTAATATAAAGAGAGACAGAGAGACAGACTCAAGCTGTTGCTCTCTGCTCCCCTGGTTGGTTGGTTGCCTCTGTCTCGATTGTTGCTGTTCTGCCACCATGAACTGAATGCTCTCTGCCCTGTTCCACCCAGCCTTGGGCCAGCCGAATATGGACTGAAACCTCCAGTAACTATGAGCTAAGTAAACCTTTCCTTCCTTCACTTTGAGTGTCAGGTATTTGTCCCAGCAACGAGTACAAAGTAACTAAGACAAGGGGAAACACCACCTTGACAACCAACCATTCATTTTGTTAGGAGGCTGGCATGGCACAAGTAAGTCTGCAGCCCAGGTGCCATGGTGCCCACCTGCAATCCTCACACACTGAGAGGCTAAGGCAGGACCACTGCAAGCTGGAGCCTAAGCTGGACAGTTCAGCAACTTAGTGAGAACTTGTCCCCAAATTTTTGAATGTAGTATCTCGTTTGTAGCTCAAATGCCCCAGGTCAATTTTCAGGAAACCCCCACCCCAATACACACACACATACACACAACACCACTACACAGACATATGTCCTTGTGTAAGAAGCTCTTTCTTCCAGACATAAACTTCAGATTACATGAACTGTAGCTGCCCCAGCACCAGGGGTTTCCTCAAAACTCAAGATAAAAGTTACTACTCTTTATGATCTGGTAGAACAGGAAAAGAGCTTTGTTGGGCTCTTGGCTTCCTGAGACCGAGATGGCAAGCAGCCGTCCCATGATATCATCCTGAAAACATCTGCTCCCCTTAATCCAATGGATGACTGAGCCTGATATCTCATTAACTAATTCCTATAAAAAACTGTTCAAATTATCAACTTAGTCTGTCCTTGCGGTAATGAGATTCATTATTCTCTTCAGAATGTTAATGCTTTTATAGCTGATTATATTCCACATCATGGCTTTTTATTTCTAGATTAAGCCTTTTAAAAAATATCAGCTGTCATGTGACTGCATTTCTACCTTCGACATAAAACCTTCAGTGTGGTTGCATCTTCTATAATATTATTAGAGCAACTAGGTTTTGGCCCTCGGCTTCCTAGCCAAGAGCCTTGCTTCCCCACGGTTGTTATGGAAAGATCATGTCTGTGATCCTCTTTCCACTGTGATTGAGAGGTGACCCCAGACAGTCTTGCCCTTTTGCCTACCAAGCTTGTCAGAGTACAGAGTTCGCTATCTTTGGTGAGTATCTGACTCCCAAGTCACTGCCCTTTGTCTTAACTGAAAGTTTGTTTGTCCATCATTTTATAGATGCAGTTTAGCTTACTGAAGACACCCCGATATGTAAGCCCCCAGAGGGCTATTCCCACTGGATCAACAGTGACAAACTAGATTGACAACGATCAGTCGCCTGCCTCATTCTTTTCCACACAACACACAAACATGTTAACTCGGGCCACACCTTAGCTGAGTCTCTGCTCTGCCTAGTTTGTCATTCAGGAAAAACGTGTCCTTCTTCAAATACTACTTACCTCATATCTGGACCTAAAGAGGGAAAACTGAGTTTTTACTGATATTGGAGGAGTACCATAAATATCTTTCACAGACATTGTTGTAAGGTTTTAAAAATATCAACAGTGTCCACTGATGCACTTTCTAAGGAGTGCTTTTCTGCCCTTAAGTAATCTAGTCTGCAGTACGATTTTATTTCAGTTTATGAGGGTATCCTTTATCCACTTGCCAAGGAGAGATCACTCGGCTGTGGGACCCTCGATCACCTCTTTCATTCTCACAACTCTCGCTCACTTCCTCTGACCACTATCGCCCAGGCTTCTGCACCAAAGCACCCGGCTTCCTAAATTTTTGCACTAATTTTCCTGAAAGGAACACACAGTGTCTGAGCCAAGATTTTCACCTCACAGATGTGGCAATGGAGGCCCACAGTGCTGACCTAACTTAACCAGCGCCGCCAGGTGAGTTTCCTCAGGGGTTGAGTCTCTCCCTAACTCCCCAGCACATAAGTGTGTCCCCTTCAGCTTTTGGACACACTTGCCACTTACAGGGAAATACACAAACATCTTGACTGGGCATTTCTTCCTGGTCCTCTACCAGCCAGGTATCTAAAGGGTTGACTGCTCACTTGCCTATATTCAGAGCCTTTGTAAATAGCTTCTTCTTAAATACTCAGATGGGCTCTTGGCACAAGTGATAAAATTATTCAAATTTTATACTTGAGCTTATAATATATAGATTATTTCTCTCCATATCATCTTATATACTATTTATGTATATTTCTCCTACAATGCATAGTAAATACTTGAAGGCTTTGTAGAACTGTTGTTAGTGTCAGCCTTCGGGACGAGTCACGGCCATTGCTTGGCCATTTTGCTTTCTGTGAAAGCCTGAGAGAATGTTTTTCTCTGGGTGACTCTCCTTAGATGCACTGCAGTTCATTCATCCCTTTCCTCTGAGGTCCCATAATCTCCTTGACCAGGAAATTTGGGACACCTCTGAGTTATAGGA